>JAGFPH010008901.1:22159-36420 GCA_018207615.1 Philaenus spumarius
TTAAGCTCAAATAATTCTGTGAGTACCTTTCAACTAGACAGCCACCTGACTTCAGGTTGCAATAGCACTGTGGAGTTTACACCACCCATGTCCTCACTAATTACCTACTTTAAACAGTCTGGAGTTTGTTGCATTGGCTTTAAAAAAATGTACTACTTTCACTTCTTCATTAAAAACGTCATTCAAAGAGGTTGGAATTTTGTTCGATGCAAGGCTTTGCCTGAGGATGCAGCAATGACTTTATGCTACATCGAGCGCTATTTCATTTATTCTTCCACGAAGTCCAGCATAGCAGCCAGAAATATTTCCCTCCTTCAGTACAAATAGCACACCATTATTTAGTCAAATCGATTTCCTTTTCACATAAATAGTTATAAATCACAGTAAATGTTTCTTTCTCTGTTGTTCGCTCAGTCAATGCATAGCAAAGTATCAAATTCTCTTCGAGCTAATTATCGACATTAAAATACCTTGCAGTGACAAGTAAGATGGTTAGGTTAGAAATGTTTGTGCATTCATAAACTTGAATGGAGAAAAATGGACCATCTTTTTATTTTTGAACCTCCTTTTCTTTGATGTGAGAGATCTGATATATCTTGAATCGTCCGTCGTGAAACTGTGTTGTTTGAAAACGTTAAAGTGTTAACTTTGCGAACATAGTCCTGACCAAACATACACTGCACAGCATGTTTTATACAAGGAACTACTCAATCCTCAGAAATAGTGTGGTTTCTGCCCCGTTTTGCAATGTGGTAATTAATTCTGTAAGATGCTTCCAAAGCATTTTTATTTTCTTTGTTAGCTGATACTAAATAAAATGAAACATTTGCACCTTTTAAATAACTTTTTGAAAGTCTTTCAAAATAGATAATTTCTTTTGACTTGTATTGAGCGTGTTTAGTTTCTAGAAGGCGCAAAAGTAAGGAAAATTTCTTGCTGCCATTACTTAATATCTATCCACATACAAAGCACAGAGGATTTGGGTTTTTTCATATAGATCATAGCGACCGCCATTACAGTTTATTTTTGGCGTACCCCACAACTAGTTTGTCGGGTACCCTCAAGGGGTACGCGTATCCCAGGTTGGGAACCACTGCCCTAATCGCTAAATTGATCTTTGTTCTTTGAATCGAACAATGCGCAAGAATGCTTGCCGGCAGCTAGACCGGTTATCAGCTGATCTTGTGGTGCGCTGAAATGAAGTTGGGCGGTGCTGAGTACTGGTTTGAAGGCATTTAATTTTTGTAAGGCATTGATTTGAATTTAAAGGCGCGCTTATTTGAATAAAACGGCACTATATGAAAATTATGGTTGTTAGTTGTAATCGGTAATTCAGAGCAAAGGACTGTAAAGTGGTAGTTTTAAAAGTTGCCTGGAAATTTGAAAATAAATTAGAAATATTATTTGATTCTTGTATAGTTACATGTAAAGATATTCCAACAAATGAAAGTTACAAAAATGTTAAGCTTTACTAAACTTTAGATTTTTTTACTTTATAGAAGCTTACGAAGCTGCTTAAATCTGTGCAACAAAGATAAAAAGTTATTTATATAACTCTAGTATAGGCTTAATAATTTGGCAAATTCTATATTACAGCCAAAGATAAATTAAAAATTTCTTTAAATTTTTTATTTTATAACCACTAATTTATATTCGTTGGATGAATTAATGTATAATATATAAATGTCAAAAGGTTTCATAAAAGTATTAGCAAAGATTATTGTGAACAAAATAGACAATACTTTTTAAATTAAATTTATATAGGTTTGAATTAAAACTTAAAAACCTATAAAACTTTAACACATTGAAATTGTTACCTTAGTCAACAAGTTTTAAACCCAAGATTTTATTGCTTTTAAATCTACACTCTAGTCGTGCTACGGTTTAGTGAGCTTAAACTACATTATTGGCAATTAATCACAATTGGCTTCCTTTTTAGTATGTCGAACTGGTAGAATGTTGAAACAGCTGTTTAGCAATACTTAACGTTTATATGATTTATATTTAGGCACAAATAATATTAATGTTGAAGATTTGGAAAATGATGACTCACAAAGAAATACGCTCATATAATATCATGGCCTATATATAGGCCAGCGATAATTTGGTGCTGCAGTAATTCTGATTAATAAAAACATGCATGTTACCCAATTAAGCAGCTGTCTATCTTAAAGAGCAGTCTAAAAATAAATATTGAAATACTCTAGGATTACAAAACTAACATAATGTAATATTTATTAAGAAGTAACAAACATTTAAATAGATAGGTCTAAATAAGATTTGTATTATAACACATCTTTAAGACACATCTTTAAATCCTAGGACAAAAATAAAAAAGATACTCAACACTATATTTACCACAATAAGGTGACTTTATGAGTGGTGATAGTTTTGATACAGTATTGTATTATAAATTGCAGATGGGTGTCAAATAAATTACTGAAAAATCTTTACTAAAAAAATACTAAAAAAATGTGCTGTTATAAAGACGAAACTAATGATTTTGAACATAATGTATAATAGTACGAGAACTAGGACAGTATTTATTTACCCAAGGAGTGAAGAATGATTTGTATTTTTAGTTTATGAATTAATTGGAAAATATTTTCGTGAGTTGAAGGGGAAGGAACTTGAAATCGTCACTATTCGTCACTGGCTGCAACGCCAGTTAAGTATTCACGCTAAAAGACGCATAGTTTGAAGTGATGGTTTTTGACATTGCACATAAGTAAATACATGTTCATAAAACAGCTCTCATTATACAACGTATTTAGTGCAATAACAGTTGTTTATTTATATGTTAATTAAATTAAATCAAATAACTCTGAAATAAATCTAGGGCACTTAAAATTTTAATAAAACAGGTGTTAAGTACAGAAAGCGCCTATTCAAACTACCGCGCTCCCCACCACACACATGCTCTTCCCATGCTTTTCAAGTTAGTACATAGATTCCTAGAGATTCCGTCAACCGTCAAAATGAAATTTCGCCTATCTTGATTTGCCAGCCACGTGACTTATGATTTTACTATTTGATTGTTCACAATTATAATTATCTACTTTGTGCGGAAATGCTAAAAAGCCACGCGTTTTTCTGTTTGCCGATCCAAGTCCAACGGAAAGGATATGTTCAAATCAGATACCAGTGCGCGAAACTAAGATCTCTCTCTCTCTCGGTCAATTTAAATATAAAAACCTCTCAATAATTAACTAATGTGTATAGCTTACAAACTGATAAATTCATAAACTCTATTGTTTCGCGAAGTGCGCGTTGTGTCTATCACAAAGAAGTGATTTTGTTTTCTTTAAGTTATTATTTTATGTTAGCCCTTTTCTTGTGTACATATGAACCAATAAATGTTGATTTATATATTAAGTGAACTGTGTTTTATAAGCTAGCTAGCTCGCCGAAAATGCCTAGACTCCATCACGTCTCCTAGTGGATTCATCTTGCGTTGACATCCGAAAGAGACGCCATTTTTAGTGGTTACAGGACGAACTTGTTTCAAGGTATTGTAACAGCATTATAATATGGATCACTTACTATAGATTGGTTTAATTATATGTAAACAATTTTGTATAAATATTTTATTAGTTTTATATTTCAAAACTAATTGGTCCCTCGACAAAGGGAATAAGTATAAATTTATTCTCTAATAATCGAACAACAGGATTTCTAACAATATCTATTAGAAAATCGATATAAAAACAGTCTTCTTTTAGGTTTTCTCCGACGTGCTTCAGAGACTGTCCTTGAACTTTGTTAACTGTCATGGCAAAACAAACTATTACCGGGAATTGGATTCTTTTGAACTGAAAGGGCATGTCAGTTGGAATTAATGGTATTCGAGGGATAAAAACAGATTCGCCTTTTCCAAATCCAGTCAAAATAACCGCCTCAATTATAGTATTTTTTAGGGATTTAACAATCAATCTTGTTCCACTGCACAGTTTTGGTGGATGGAGGTTCCTCAACAGCCAAATCGGTGCTCCAACTATAAGGTTGTGATCGGGTATTCCTGGTGGATTTAGTGTGTTAAGAAATTCTATAGGATAGTGAACTGCATCTTCCATTTCAACAACGGAATCAAGGGACTTATAATTTCTTGTCTCACTCGAAAACTTTTGCAATAGCAGGATTTTGATTCGGCTTAAAATGGTTGAAATGGCTCGCTCACTTAACCAAGTCAAGTCTTTGTTTAAGTTATTTTTGATGTCAGGGTAAACCGTCTCAATTAGACATTTTACAGAGACTACTGTACAGAGTTTTTTGGTATTACTATTTTTCTTTCGTTGTTTTCTTCAAAATCGCCATCTCCTATTGTCAGTAGTAGATTTGCAAACTCTCCTGCATTCTTACGTCCTTACAAGTGGACCCTCATGTTAACTGTTAGTGATATTACCTCAGTTTTTTTTCTAGAGGTATGAGGATTTGATGCAGGCCTTCACATCGTCATCTTGGGTTCCACGGGGCACAACAGGAAGGGTTTGCCTGAAGTCTCCGGTGAGCAGAACAGTTGCACCCCCCATAAGACTGTCGTTGTTTCGTACATCTTTAACGTTCTATCTAGAGCTTCAACGGCACCCTTGTGGGACATGGTACTCTCGTCCTACACTATTAATCTACAATCTCGTAGAACTGCAGCCATGTCGCTTTGCTTCGAAATATTGCATAATGGAGACTCGTTGTCGTTCAGGTTCAATGGAAGTTTAAAGGTTGAGTGGGCTGTTTTCCCTCCTTCCAAAAGTGTGGCTGCAAAATCCCAGATGAAGCAACAGCAACTGAAATATTCTTCTCTGATCTGATTTTGGCAAGTAGTAAGTTTAAGAGGAAGGTTTTCCCAGTTCCTCCGGGTGCGTCAAGAAAGAATAATTTATTTACCAGTGTTGGAAGTTACTGATGAATTAACTATCTCGTACACCGCTCTTTGGTCATCATTTAGTTTCCTTGCGTTTGTTTTCACTGTGTTTGCAAGTTCTGCAGTGTCATAAGCCAGCTCACGGACGTAGTCTCTGTTGATGTAGTTTAATACATTACCAGACATCTCAGGCAGACCGTAGTTATTAAGACGTTGGCCACCCATTGAAATGACTAAGTCCTCAATAAGTGCCAAACAATGATTACTTATAAGTCCAGTAAGGTGCTGTACGTTTATGCCTTCACACTCTTTCTCCATTTGACGTCTTAAGTCCTCAAATAAACTCTCTTAGTGTTTTTGCCAAAGAAAGAGAGGGTTGGAAACCTGGGAGAACACAATCATCATGGCGTAGAGCAGACGGATCTTACTCGGAGATTCTGAGAGAGCTGCTTCTTCAAGCGCGTGGTCCCAGTGTATGTCATCCTCGAGCAGACCAAGCGCGCTGCAAGCAGCCTTGAAGGTTGGATGCACTGTATCCCCGACAGTCTTAAGATATTCAAATGATGTTGGCCCTCTTAATTCATGTAATAAAAGCCGTAGGTAGTAGCACTCAACATTGTTTTTGTGAACTGTGTATACTCTGCCCAAAACATGGTATTTTTTATCCCTATTTGGCCGGGGACAGGAACTTCTTGCTTTCGTCTTATAAACTTGTTTGATTTCCAGACATAGTATGCTGGGAAATCTGGCAAAATCATCATGCTGACACAACTCAAAAAATCCCAAAAGAGTTGTGTTAGATAGGTTGTTCATTTTGTCATTTACATTTTCTGACACGAAATACACTCTTTGCCCATTTTCAAGACGAACAGCAAGATGAAATACAGGGGGGGCGTTCATGTATAGGAAAGCAAAATATTCTCCAAGCAGCTTCAGAGCTGCTAATGTAGGGATCTGTTACATATTGGTCATTTAGAGAGAAAACCGCCTGGTCACTGCTTTTATTGACATATTTACACACGTATTTTATAGATTTCACCGAATTGTAAAATACAGAGCCTTCAAAAACGATCCGGATAATATCTTAAATGATCATCTTTCATTCCAATCGCATCGGTTGTATGATACGGCTTTAAATTATTTAAAGAAAGCGCCTAACAGAGGCCGTTATCAGCTTGACAGTTAACCCTTGCCGGCAGTACGTAGATAGACATGACCGAGTGCACTACGGTGGCAGACACGTTGAGGTTTTTATGTGTGTTTGTGTATGTGTTGTGTGTGTGTGTTTTTTTAATGTGTGACGTGCTCATATGAGTGAAATTAGTATCTGATGATGGGGTCCAGACCCCGAAACTAGTCATAATCTTCGCAACTGAAATCACAAGACGGACCTAAAAGGTAAATAATATATTATATTTTAATTATATATTAATGAAATGAAATCAAATAACTCTAAAATGCATCATGTACACTTAAAACTGTAATAAAATGGGATTATTAATAATATATATTATCAAAGCTGTATAACAACAAAAATATCTCGTACCATACTAGCAGTTAGTGAATGCGTATTTATGACCACAAACATAAGAACATGATGCAAGCAATACATTAGTTTTTTAACAGAAATATTAACTTATTTAGGATTATTTAATCATGAAAAGTGTTTTAGTAACTCAAAAATCATCAATATAAAATATTAACAAATTTGTAACTCTGAAAAAATAATTTAAAATTTTAATTTTAAAACAAAAGCCTATTGAGATAAGAAGCTCTAGTTTCCACTGTTCTTCTTCTTTCATGAAGACGTTGAAAATGAGGTGTCACTTAATGGATCTTTACATTGAAACATTTTGAGGTGCCCCCCAAAAATCCCACTATGGGAAAATCAGCAAAGTTGTAATAGTGACTGAAAAAATAACTTTTATTTCCTAGAAAGTTGTCCTGAGTTTAATTTTTCTATCTTTATCCATTTTAAATTTGACAGGGTGTATCAGTACTTTTGACTCTCACCCATAATTACATTCCTAAATTTAAACTTGCTTCTGGACCTACGGCAGAAGTTAAAATTAATTAATAATCAACCGTACAAACTGAAACCATGGAAGTTTGAAAGAGTTACACCAATAAATAAAATGGCATCATTGACGTTTACTTATTGGTGAATCTATCCATGAAGAACTACTTAAAATTTTATATCTGTTTAGTAAAAAAAATGCAAATCAATCTATGTTAGTATATGGATCTGACAGCAGTGCTGACAGTAGATTAAGCAAAGCGAAAGAAGTTTTTAATGGAGAGTTGTAAAACGAAGAAATAACCTTGTTACTTTTATATATATAAGAAAGGAGTTACTAAAAATATAAATTGATGGTCAATTTAAAAATTCTATACCAAAAATTTAAGCGATTTCCAGCTTATCTAATACTATGTAGTAAAATGTTAAAGTCAGCAAACATATTGTAGGATGTTTGAAACTGTGAAAGATTGGGTTTTCCTGTATATTGTTTCAAGTTCTACTACTTTGTGTCAACAAGTATAGAACCAAGTTTAATTCATACATTTTCGTTGATACATCTTGTATATAATCACTCCTTGACGTATATGTAATGCGGTAATTCCATCTTTCCTATTGTAATATTTTTTAGAAAGTAACTCTATATATTACCAAATTTCTAGAATGACTTAAGATTAGTAAAGTTGTGGTACCTCAAACACATTAAATGTAAAAAAAAGATCTTCCTTTAGCAATAACTGTATGTGCTTAATTAATGCTTCTAGTTTGAAATAATGATGATTGATCAATAATTACAGTAAACTAGGGGAAAATACTGACTAGAATGGTTCCAATCCCTATACATAGCTCTTATATGGTTCGTTATGCAGTTATAGTTCGTATTGAAATACAGAATGTATATATGGAACAACAATATTCCTTAAACAAACTTGCCAAACCAACTAGTATTTATCATGCAGGTAAAGGCAATTTTAAAATTTAATTTCATTAAAGTAATTGCATTGCTATTTTGAAGAACTTTCATGAACAAATTAGTCAAATTTTATAAGTATATTACATTAGATTATATTCTAGTTTTGATTTTTACTATGCGTAGGATTTTATTTGAATGAAATGCAACGGTACAGTATAAAGTTGTGTTCGACTAAAGACTTGGAACTAATTAATTACAATACAATAAGACTTTATTATATCATATAATAATCTATGGATAGATTTGTTTTGGAGAAACAATGGAGATAAAATTCCTTTTACATTCTTTGAGTATAACAGCTACAGTGTGTATTTTAGTTACTTATCTCCTTTCGACTTTTGCAAAGTAAGTTTACATTTTCTATCAATGTACTTTAAAAATAGTTGAAATTAGGTTAAAGTAATTACATTCTATGAAACTTTTTTGAAAAAATATTTATAAAGTAACCAAAAAAAAAAAAAAAACTTAATTTTGTACTAAAGCTTACAGGTTTAGTTTCACAAACGTATAACTCTAAAACATTATTTCAGTATCCAGAAATATAAAACAACGAAATCTTTATTGAACCAATCGTTTGTCTGACTGTTACAGATGTTTCTTTTTCAGAAACTAATAAATATATCACAAATAAATTTAACATTCTAACCTGTTTATTAAAATAATTAAAACTCAACAAATATTGTACCATTCATTTGTAATGAGGCTTCGTAATAAAAATGTTGAAAATCATACAGTTTAAAAGATTAAACAATAATTTAAAATATGCAACAACAAAATAGCAAATACATGATAATTTTCGAGCTATTTTTAAATATATTAACCACGGCAATTCAATCCAGCATTTCATAAAAACGTTAGTTGAAGAATCATAAAAAAATCATTACAGATTTGTAATTTAGATAGAATTATAACCTACATAAATATATAGGTAGTTTTTAACAGGACTTGATTCATTCTACCGTCTTTAGAAAATGACAAATTAAGTAATTTTAAATAATGTAGGCTAAAACCAAAACTAAATTAGTTCATAATTATCAGTCTTGACTAGTTTCTTAATTGTCATATTGAAATAAACTGGTTTGATCAATAACACCTGCCTGATTAAAATTAGGTCGAAAAACTCGAATGGTTTTTCAATCCCTACAGCATTTAGATTATTGAATATAATTATATGCTTATATTCTGTACATATAAGTTTAGCAATAGCCTACACAATTATATTTTAATGATATATTCATTTTTGGTGCACGCTACGGTATTTAAAATTGTAAAATACTCTTTGAAAGCCAAGACAATTTAGTTACACTTTGTTACATAGGTTTTTTACTACAATACAACAATTAATTATATTAGTACTTACTTAATTATTAGTCTTATATTCTGGACCTATAATACGTACTTGCAAAACTATAACAAATTATTAGTATTTAAAGTAAGCCTAGAAAATAAATTTTGTTTAAGCAATATATTATTGCTGCTAGTTTAACACAAATTGTTTTGATCAGTAATACCTTCCTGATTAAAATAAGGACAAATAATAACTCTATTGGTTTCAATACTTATAGCATTTAGATTAATTTTTATAACTATAACTTATTATTCTTATATTTTGGAAATACAAGTACAGCAATACACAATTATTTATTGAAGACATATTCATTTTGTTGCAAGCTATGGTATTTAAAATTATAAAATACTCTATAAAAGCCTAGGCGATTATTTTTTTATATTTAAAATTGTGTAATTCCGTACTAAATAGATCAATTACAGAATTAAAGCAATATTTTGTTTCTGTAAATGTAAATTTTTTGTTTTAGGATTACATTATTTCAACTTGTAAAATAATTTATAAAAAATAAGCAAACTTACACGACATTTTTAGTTTTGTATTAAATACCATTATAGTTACAGTTTCTGCTACTGTTTAAACCTCCTACACAATAATGTCTTCATTAGTTTAACTGGTATTAAGTAATTGGTTAAAAAGAAAAAAACTAGTTTGAAGTTAATGTAAAACTAATAATTTAATTAAATGTATTATTTTACTTGCAGAATATATTTTTTTAAATTACAAACTATAACTACAGACTAACCATTAACAATGAAACTTATATTGATGGCTTTATTTATTTGTTTGGTGAAAGCAGCTTGTGCAGTCCCGGTAAGTTAGTATATATTATATACAGACCTTACATAAATTCCTAACCAACTCCATCTGTATTTATGAATAATACTTAACATTCTGTTTTAAAATCGTTAAATATTTTATTGCGATTTATATTTTATCTTTGTTTAAAACTATAGTAATTCGTTTACTTATTTTTAAATCCTTTCATTAAAAGTTTACATTTAAAAACTAATTATAAACTGTTTAAGCATTTCTCACCTAAGGTGCCGAAATATAATCTTTTTTAACTATAGTTTACAAAGATTAAAAAATTTCACAATAATTTAAAATTTAATTTTACCTCAATAATTTTTATTGTTTAAATGTTTTAGTGCTTTATTTCTGCACTTTCAAAGTGAAACTTTATTGATTTCTAAACATGTTTTTAGATCCTTTTGTAGAAACTTTAAAGGAAAACATGCAAGCCTTTTATAAAATTTACTAAAAAGAAGTAAAAACACAAGTTTTAAAATGATTGAAGTCATTATGTATTAAAAAGTGAAAAAATTAAGGAACTACGTAACACAAAGAAAAGTGTAATACTATAACGGTTTCTATGGGAAATATTACACTCTATTTTCAACATCTATGGATTTATTTGAAAGAAAATGAATTTTACTAAAGCATATAACTCAATTAAAAACTTTAATTGTTTTAAACGTGTTTTGTTTTGCTTAACTAATTTAAAACGTTTAAATGTTTAGTTAAAATTTGTTTCAAAATATTCATTTATAATTGATTTTTTGTAATGTTCACTTACTGTAGAGATTTTTCTTGATATAACTGTTATTTTTAGATGTCATGTCTCTAAATATAACAATACATTCTACTTGCCTAACTTCTCAACCTTTAACTAATTAAACACATATTAAATTTTTAACTCATAGCATTACTTTTAAAATGGTAAATATTAAAATAATTTCATTTATACAGGTTGAAAAAACAACATCCATACCTTTTATGGCAAAACTAGGTATTCTAGGTATTTTCGGAAACAATAGTTTTTCCTCTGATGTTGATTTGAACGTGAATTTCCCACATCACAATAACCATAGCAAAAACTAGGAACCAAAGAAAGGATCGGGGCTCGCATTCTACTTCTGCTGATTTGTATACCTACTTTAATTAATGCATGGAATGTATTTATCAATAATATTATAAATTAAGTCCCCGGATGTGTGCCATATAAATATATTACTGTATATTAAATGATATAAATAAATTAAACTTTACCTAATTTTTGATTTTGTTTTGTATAATCCAACAAATACCATTTGCATTTAATAGCAGGTGTGCAATACCAGATAAAGTTTTGAATTGACACAAGGGCGGTGTGCATTTTCACTAGTGAGACGATTTAATGAAGCTGAAATACTGCTGGTAAGCACTTGGTGGTGTTACTTTGAAACTACAATGTCTAATCTGAAGGAAATATATTCGTTAGAAGTTTTTAATGTGTTTAAGCATTTTAAATAAAAATATATGAGCAAATATCACCAAAGTATTTTGGTTAATTAATAACTTAGGTTTCCAACAAGAAAAAGTATAGTTTGTATTGTATTAGATTTACATAAGTATTAATTTTTACTTTCCTGAGTCGCGAGGAGAGTGTAACTGCATGGATATAGTAATAAAGTAAATATTTTAGTTCTATTATGCCTCTGTCCTCCTCTGAATACACTAAAGATACCTTATATTACTATAACGTTTATATCAGAAAAGTGTCAACATCAACAATCGCAGTCCTACTCTGGATTCACGAGACACGATCAAAATGTCAAACCTAACCAGGCCTGTAAGTGGACTTATATAATAGAATAGAACATATGCTTTATTAATGTTAACTTATTTCAGCAACATAGATTTTTAACATATTTTTAACAATGGCTATACAATGTCTGTTAGGTTGACATTTTTTACTTATTAAACTTAAGCATTGCTAAATGTAAATACAAACACACAAATATATCAAAATACCATTAAGTAAACATCTCTTATTCTTATAACACTATTCAAATTATACGTATACACATTCACACAATTATAAAGAAACAAAATAAACAATTTATCAAATTAATATTGTCAAAATACCATTGAGTAAACTTAAACATCCCTTATTCTTAGAACACTAGACTCAAACTCTATTAAAATTATATGTATACACATTCACACAATTATAAGAAACAAAATAAACAATTCATCAAGTTAATAATTTTGTGTCGTCATTTCTAACACCCATTCATACAACTAATAACAAAATTATCAACAAAATTAAAAATTTTATCCAATAACAAAATAAACTTTAAGAAAAATTAAACTCTTGTATAAGACTCCATCTGTACCGCCATGCATTTTGAACAAATCTACAAAGAGTTGACCAATCCCTACCATTAAGAAATCTACCATTAAGAAATTCCTCAAACTCTGGTTTAGACAATACCTTTCGATTAAAGCAAGACTTTCTAAATTCGGCTAATATCGGACATTCTGCAATAAAATGAAAAACATCTTCCTTTACTCCCATGTTCCACAACGAACACATGAAATTTCCCCCTTGAACCCACGGTTTATAATTTAAAAAGATTAATTCTGCCCTACTCTTAAATATCCATTTTATTTCCCTTATTGTAAAATTGTCATTAAAATACCCCTTTTCCCCCAAAAGTAAATTTAAATTTGCATAACTGCTGTGGTACTTTCCCCCTTTTGCTGCCAATAAGAAATTTTCTGATTGTTCCGTTTTAATTTTCTCAATTAAAAGACTTAATTCCATCGAGTTCCAAGATTGTAAACGTTTGCCTAAACCTATTCCATATTTGTCTCCTAATTGTTTACATTGTCTGTACCAAAAGATATCAGCTTTAGACACCAGCTCAGCCAGTATTTTAGGTAGTCTACTATCTTGCATAGCAAATACCTTAAGTAAATATTTAATATGCAACTTCAATGTAAATAAATACAACTTATCAAGTCCTGTTTCAATGTACACCGCATAATTTGGAGCGTTTAACGGCAAACCCAATAATTTTTTAACAAAGAAGTGCAACGTTTTTTCTGATCTCATTAAACTTATGCCTGGATATTCACATGTTATTGTCATGGGTGATTTTAACACAGATTTGCTAGGTAACATTGATTTTTGCTACACTCAACTCACAACTATGTTTCATTCTTTAGATATGTCAATTCTTCCTTTACAGGCAACTCACAACACTGGTATCTCTAGCACATTGTTGGATCTCATAGCTGTAAGTGATATGAGCCATGTAATACATCATGGTCAAATATCTGTTCCTGCGTTATCAAGACATGATTAAATTTTTTGCGTTTATTTAATAAGAAAATGTAAACACAAGCAGAGTTTTGTTTACTACAGAGAATACAACAAAATTGATAACTTTGATTTCATTTCTGATCTAAATGGTTTTCCAGTCGATGATATTATACGGACAGACGACATAAACTCTATGGTCTCCAAATTTAATAGTCAGTTACTTGCTCTTTATCATAAGCATGCACTGTTAATAAAAAAACGGATTTCTAAACATCCAGCTCCTTGGATAACACCTTCTATTCGTATTTTGATGAATCAGCGCGATACTGCCTTTCGCAAATCTAAAAAATCCCACCTGCCTTGTGATTTATCCAACTACCGGCGCTTAAGAAATAAGGTCAAGCAGGAGATAAGAAACTCAAAACTTAGATACACTTATAATGCTTTATCGACTGACAAATCATCGGCTCAAATGTGGCGCACTGTTAAGAAAGTAGGTGTCGGTAAAGTAAAACCTGTATCTCTTGATCTTAATTTGTTAAACAGCTATTTTTCTGATATACCGGGAGATCTTACTGCAGCAATGCGTTTTACCAATAATATTAAATCAAGTATGGTATTCAATGTACACATTAATGAATTTAGTTTCAAAGCAGTTGTTGATCTACAGATATTGAAAACCTTGATGCCGATTCGGAGTAAAGCTGTTGGATCCGATTCTATTCCAATAACTTCATCAAGGAAACTCTACCAATCACACTACCTATAATTAAAGCTATTTTTAATAAATCTCTCACCCTATCAACTTTTCCTACTAAATGGAAGTATAGTATAATTCGGCCACTAAGCAAGACAAAATCTCCTGTAGCTCCTTCGAACTACAGACCTATAAGCATTTTACCTGCTTTGTCTAAATGTCTGGAAAAAATAGTGCATTTTCAGGTTTGTAACTATTTAAAGGAAAATAATCTC
>JAGFPH010008901.1:41094-51392 GCA_018207615.1 Philaenus spumarius
CAGCAACCTTGTGTGAGATACATGGTGTTATAGTGTCGTTGGGATATAGTATAAATTGCATTATAACAACCCGAACATTACCGATCGTTCCCGAATCCGACCGAAGGTCACTTAGAGAAATTATTAGCTTTAAATTGTTATAGTACCCTTGTAATATAGTATAAATTGCATAATATAAACCCCCGAACACTACCGAATGCCCCCGAGTAAATCCGAATCGGACTTAGTCAAAATAAAGACTTGCAAACCGGTATTTTCCGAACGTAAGGCTCTGCCGCAACCCCGAAATTCGTACTTAGGCTAAATAAAGCTTAGACTAACCATAGGCGTTGCCGCAACCCCTTGTAATATATTTCGAACCAAAACGACGGACTAGACCGAGCTTAGGCTTCGCTGTACCCCGAATTATTTTTATAAAATGTGTTATAACGTATGGAAAACCGAGCTAACCCGAACGTAAGATTCTGCCCGAGTTCAACCGAAGGGGACTTAGCCGAAATAAAAGTTTGGCTAAAATTAGGCTCCCCCGCAACCTTGCAAAACGCACTTAGGCTAACGATCGGTACGGGAGTTGTAATAAAAGACGACAAAAGAGCTCGCAACGGTTGCTATTTAATGTATAGTCAGCTATTCAGCGCCTTCCTGTATTCCCCAATAGATTTCCTTAATAGTTTTTGTAAACTCACGCAACGGTTACAATTAGGTGTACATATGCAGCTAATCAGCGCCTGTATAGACAGATTCCCCAACAATACGGTTATTAATATAAAGTGCGCGTTAGCACGCAGTGGATAAAGTGCACGTTAGCATGCAGAGGATATTATTTTATGTAAACTTAGGCAGCTATTCAGCGCCTTCGTGTGTAGACAAATTTCCCAGCAATACGGTTGAAATCATACAAAGTGCGTGTTAGCACGCAATGGATAAAGTGCGCGTTGGCACGCAGCGGGTTTTATTAGATGTACACTCAGGCAGCTATTCAGCGCCTTCGTGTGTAGACAAATTTCCCAACAATACGGTTATAATAATATAAAGTGCGCGTTAGCACGCAATGGATAAAGTGCACGTTAGCATGCAGCGGGTATTATTAGATATACATTTAGACAACTATCCAGCGCCTTCGTGTAGACAGGTACCCACCAACTTATATGACAATGACCACTGGATCTTTATTGACAGTGGTCATGCTAAAGTATTGAAATATAAAACCTAAGCAGAGGCTTACACGTGCAAGAATGCGTTGCTTGCAAATTTACATCCGTTGTTCTACCAGCGAACACAGCTTGGCTTTATCTTATTTGTGCATTCGGTAAGTGAACATATGTTAATTTTCTCTCTGTGAATTATAAGTGTTCATAATTTGTGCTAATTGTTTAAATATTATTTATACATTTATAGTTTTATCTGTGTTTTAATATTAATTGGTCCATACATTTTACTTTTTTATAACAATTTCAAAACTATCTATATTTTAAACTTTATATATTTTAAACTTTTACATTTTAAACTTTTACATTTTACATTTTAATTTCAAAACTTTATTTATTTTAATTCTACACATTTTAAATTCATTTTAGTAAAATGTCTGCAGTTTACATTGTGTCAGACGTTAAGTCGTATGTTACAAAATTTCGCCTTCAAGGTAACAACGTAACGTTCAAGTTCAATTCGCCGCCAGAGGGAGTTGATGAAATTTCATGGGTCAGACAGGGTTTGGACGAACTTGTAGAAACCATGACTAAAGACTGTACTGACGGAGACTATTTAGGTTTTGAATTGCATAGTTTAAATTTTAAAAACAAAAAGCCGGGGTTTGTTGCGTTTAAACCGGCTGAAGACATTAACGTTGACATTCTGTGGAAAATATTTGGCGGTATAATTAAGAGTAATGCAGAATCATGTACAACTAGCGATATCTTTACGGTTAAATGTACAAAAGTCAGTGTCCCTAAGGGACAAGGTCGTGCCGGTCGTGTTAGACCAGGGCTGTATAACAATTTCGAAGAAGAGTGCTCCGGACGTAGAGGAATTATAGTAATTAAAAATACAGATTCCCTTTGTCTCCCTCGCGCACTAGTGGTCTCAAAGGCCCATTGCGAGAAAAACCCGCGTTACAAGGTAATTGCGGACTCTAGAAAAAATGTACAGGCGGAAGAGGCTAAAAAGCTTATGACGGCTGCGGGGGTTGAAATCACCGAAGTAGGCGCCGGAATCCCCGAATTGGAAAAGTTCCAAAATTTTCTCCCGGAACACAAAATTACGGTCTACAACTACGGACGCAGAGGCCGTGAAATCTATTTCGAGGGTGAGGTAGCAAATCCGCGCTACACTCTAAATTTAATTTTTAAAGATGGCCACTACAATGTAATTACTAGTTTGACCGCGGCCTTTGCATGTGGTTATTTCTGCGAAACATGCCACACCCCTTTTGATCATCGTGGGGAACATAAATGTACGAGTACGTGTTACGCGTGTAAACGTTCCCCGGCCTGTGTGTTGCTAAACGACGGAATCCACTGCGTCGATTGCAACAGGCAGTTCAAAAACCGCGAATGTTTTTCGGCTCACCTAAAAGGTATCTGTCGAACCATAAGGAAGTGCCCCGACTGCCAAAAAATTGTTTTAATTAAAAAAAGGTCCTCCGATCACGTGTGCGGGGAAGTGTATTGCAAAATGTGCAGAGAGTATTTGGCCCCTGACCACAAATGCTACATGCGCATCGATACACGTAAGCCCCCGATGGAAAATTTCCTATACATTTTCTTCGACTTGGAAACACGTCAAGACGAAGTACTTGACACTGCCAATGTCCACCACGTAAACTTGTGCGTGTCCCAGCAACACTGCTGGCTATGTATCAAGGGCGGGGCTTGTGACATATGTAAAGACCGCACTCGTGTTTTCACAGAAGATCCGGTCAATCAGTTTATGGCATACGTCATGGAGGTGCGCAAAGCGTACAAAAAGGTGTGTGTCATAGCACATAACGGCCAATCTTTCGATTTTCAGTTTCTTCTCAAGTACGTGCTTGAAGAAACACAATTTACCCCCGAACTGATCACCCGAGGCACCAAGATCATATTGATGGAAATCGATAATGTTAAATTTATCGACTCCCTCAACTACATGCCCATGCCACTTGCCAAGCTGCCGAAAGCTTTTGATCTCCCTGAGGAAAAAAAGAAAGGATACTTCCCCCACCTGTTCAACACGATTGCCAATCAAAATTACGTAGGCCCGATCCCCGAAAAAGAATTCTACTGTCCCGACTCTATGTTCGACAAAGGACACAAAGAGTTTAAAAATTGGCACGATGAGCAGGTGCGTAATGACTACGTATTCGACTTCCAAAAGGAAATCCTCGAGTACTGCCATTCGGATGTGGACATTTTGGCACAAGCGTGCATAAAGTTCAGGGCGTCTTTCCTCCAAGAGTGTAGAGTAGACCCTTTTTTGGAGGCTGTAACGATAGCCAGCGCCTGTAACTTAGCATTTCGTAGAAACTTCTTAAAAAAAAACACCATCAGCATAATCCTTAAACACGGTTACAGGCTTGCAGACAACCAGTCGTCCGTTGCCCTAAAATGGCTGATATGGGAATCCGATCAGAGGGGTGTGCAGATACAACACGCTGGTAATGGTCGTGAAATTAAAATCGACGGCTCCAAAGTCGATGGCTTTGACGGCAGTCGTATTTACGAGTTTCATGGGTGTTACTGGCATGGGTGTACAAAGTGTTACCCTAATGGACGTGATGAACCCTTAGAGGACGATCCTTCGGACACCCTCAACGTGAGACTGGAGAGAACAAGAGCCAAAATGGCCAAACTTTCCAGTAAACACGAAGTAGTCGAGATGTGGGAATGCCAGTATAGAAAAATGTCGAAAAAGAATCCCCAAATGACCTACCTGGATTCCCACCCGATTCTCAACACCGTGCCGCTCAACCCCCGAGACGCCTTTTTCGGAGGGCGTACTGGAAACACAAAGTCGTACGCGAAATGTAATCAGGGTGAGACCATCCAGTACGTCGACGTCTGTTCCCTCTACCCGTGGGTGTGCAAGTACGGCAAATACCCCATCGGACACCCCACCATCCACGTAGGCGATCAAGACTGCAGAGTCCAAGGAATGGACGTTGACGGTCTTTTGAAATGCACCGCACTGCCTCCTCGCCAACTGTACCACCCCGTACTGCCAACAAAAATGAACAGTAAATTAATGTTTATCCTGTGTCGCACTTGCGGAGGAAATTTGGATTCCGGAGACTGTTGCCATTCCGTTGATGAGAGGACATTGACCGGAACTTGGACCATGGTCGAGATACGGAAAGCTGTGGACAAGGGGTACGTCATCGTGGAGATGCACGAACTCTGGCAATATGAAACAGTCTCCGGAGATAACGGTCTCTTTCTTGATTTCATTAACCAGTTCCTCAAAATCAAGCAAGAGGCTTCGAATTTTCCTCTGTGGTGTGACACCGAACCCCTAAAACAGAAATATATCGATGAGTACCACGAAAACGAAGGCATCCGACTCGACAGTGGGAATATTTGTAAAAACGAGGGCCGCCGATCCCTCGCAAAATTAATGTTAAATTCTTTTTGGGGAAAATTTGGCCAACGCGAGAATCAGACAAAAACCGCGATCGTGAGACAACCGTCCGTCCTCTTTAAACTCATAACCAACCCCTCCGTGGACGTAAACAACATCCAAGAGGTTAACCAGGAGGTGGTTGTAGTAAGTTGGCAGTACACGGAAGACTCGTGTGAAATACTCCCTACCGTTAATGTCGTATTAGCCGCGTATACGACAGCCCAGGCCAGACTTAAATTGTACGAACACCTGGATGTCCTGGGTGACATGGTCTGTTATTACGACACTGACAGTGTCATATACCTGCTCAAGGAGGGGGGCCGAAAAATTTCCACAGGCGACTATCTTGGACAGATGACTGACGAACTGACTGACTATGGCCCCGGTTCGTACATTTCAGAGTTTGTTTCCGGAGGTCCAAAAACCTACGGTTACAAAGTTCTGTCACCTACGACCGGGCAGACACACACGGTTTGCAAAGTTAAAGGTCTGACCCTGAACCTTCGCACCTCGGAGGCGGTGAATTTTGAGTCACTTCACCGTTTGGTCACAGATCCCGACCAAACGATTCTTACGGAGGAGAGCAGGATCCGTAGAACGAAAGATCGAAACGTTGTTACCGTGATGGAATCAAAATTATTCAAAATTACTGGTGCTAAGAGAAAGAGAGATGGTGAGCACGATACGTTGCCTTACGGCTATAAGAAAGCACGTATAAACTAAATTTTAATTGACTTGAGTTGGACCAATTTTTATAAAAAAAATTTTTAAAACACAAATAAAATTAATTATTTTTTAAAATTCTACTTAATTTTTATATTTTTAAATTCTACATAATTTTCATATTTTTAAATTCAACTTAGCACATTTTTTTTTTTTAAGAGAGAGAATTATATATGTTTGGCTTACTGCACCAGGTGTATGTGGCCCCCTGCGTGGGATGCTGTCTTGCTATCAACCCCGCAAGGCCGAAAGTAACGGAGTTGCCAACATTCTGGTTGGGCATCACGGGAGCAGGCGGGTGTGGGGCCTGCTTCACCCCTTCGGGGGTTTACACATACCCTGTCCAGAAATGGTGGCCCTCTGTGTGGGATGCTGTCTTGCTATCAACCCCGCAAGGCCAAAAGTAACGGAGTTGCCAACATTCTGGTTGGGCATCACGGGAGCAGGCGGGTGTGGGGCCTGCTTCACCCCTTCGGGGGTTTACACATACCATGTCCAGAAATGGTGGCCCTCTGTGTGGGATGCTGTACTGCTATCAACCTCGCAAGGCCAAAAGTAACGGAGATGCCAATATTTATGGTTGGGCATCACGGGAGCAGGCGGGTGTGGGGCCTGCTTCACCCCTTCGGGGGTTTACATACTCTGACAAATATAATAAAATAATCAACATAACCTTTTCTGTTCTATTATATCCTAAATTACCTACCCATCCCTTACATACCCTAACGAGCACTAGGTTGTTTAGGTTAGGTTTACATACCTTGTCCCGCATGATATCCCAGTCAGTCGAACGATGGACGTGAGACGTGCTATAGCTATGGAGCTTCACAATCCCGCGAGAAGAAATTTCAAAACTAGACGTGTGACTTTGAAAGGGTTAACAGATTTATTCCAAGCGGATTTAGTGGAGATGATACCTTACGCTAAAGTGAACAACGGTTTCAAGTACATAATGACCGTTATAAATTGTCTTTCCAAGTTTGCTTTTGCCGTGCCTATAAAGTCGAAATCCGGGGTGGACGTAGCGGCCGCGTTGGAACCGATATTTGATAATCATAAGATGAAAAATTTCCAAACCGACCAGGGTAAGGAATTTTTCAACGCGCACGTGCAAAAATTAGTGCGAAAACACAAAATAAACCATTACTCGACTTATTCCGATAAAAAAGCGTCCATAGTGGAAAGGTTGAATCGTACATTGAAAAATCGAATGTGGCGTGAATTTACGGCCCGCGGAAATTACGAGTGGGTCGATTTATTACCGATTATAGTAAAGTCGTACAATAATACCGTACACAGTACTATAGGTATGAAACCCGCTAAAGTTTTGAAAAAGCACGAGAACATGCTTTTGGCTAAAATGGCTGGTAAACCCTCAAGAAAAAACAGCGAGCCTAAATTTAAAGTAGACGATAAAGTTAGAATTTCCAAGTATAAAAAGACATTCGCTAAAGGCTATCTACCCAACTGGACAAACGAAGTGTTTACCGTGTACGCTACGGTGCCTACGAAACCACCCACATATGTTTTGCAAGATGGTAAAGGTGAAATTTTAAAAGGTAAATTTTACGGGGAAGAGTTGCGTAAGTCGACCGTGGGCGATGTTTATCTCGTGGAAAAAGTACTGCGCGCGAAAGGTAACAAATTGCTAGTGAAATGGCAAGGGTTCGACAAAACGCACAATTCGTGGATAGATAAGAACAAACTAGTTGCGTGAGTCGGAGCACGAAAGCCTCGCGTTAAAAGAAGAAACTCTGTTAAATTTACCTTAGTATCTATTCACAATGCGTGTTGAAAGTATGTCGCACACGCTTCCGATGTCAAACTTTGACGAATACCTACCGGAAATAAATAATACCGAGAAACGTCACAGTCCGTTGCTGCCAAATACTATTAGGTGTATTGTGTGTGGTCCTTCGAATTGCGGTAAAACCAATGTAGTATTCAATTTACTGTTCGAACCGTACGGTTTGAAGTTCGCAAATATTTACGTATTTTCCAAATCTCTGCATCAGCCTAAATATAAACTTTTGGAAAATATTTTTGAAGATTCGGGTATCGGATATTTCCCTTATTCGGATAGCAATAGTGTCATTGCCCCCGACGAGGCAGAATCAGATTCCGTTATGCTGTTCGACGATATAGCTTGCGAAAAACACGATAATATACGTAGTTACTTTACCATGGACCGTCACAAGAACATAGATTCTTTTTATTTGGGACAGACTTATTCGAGAATCCCCAAGCAGCTGATCCGCGACAACGCAAACCTTTTGGTAGTATTTAATCAAGACGAGATGAACCTAAGACACATTTTCACCGATCACGTCACGCCGGACGTATCGTTTGGAGTTTTTAAAGATATCTGTGCTCTCACTTGGAAAGATAAACACGGGTTTGCGGTCATAGACAAAGACAGTGAGATTGTCGGCGGGCGTTATCGACTAGGATTCGATCGTTTTGTAAAAGATATATAATACGATATATCATATCAGCCCCTAACCCTACAGCAACAAGACTTTCCGCACCCAAATCCAATCTTCGTAACTAGTCGAGCTTAAGTATACCTTCATTTCGTAATATGTCGTCGTCCGAACAGGTCACCCTCGAGATAACCCGTCTTAGGGACGCTATCAAGAGGAAATACGAGCAAATGAGGTACGGAAAAGCTGATGCGGACCAATTTCTCTCGAAAAAATACAAGCCTATTATTAACGAGCTGTCAAAAATACGGGGGCTATCGGATGTAAAAACAGAGATCAAGGATGAACCGATGATCGTTGGCGAACCTCCGACAATTGCTGAAACTTTTGATACTAAAACAAAGAAAGAAGACGAACCCATTACGGGGACTTCCCCAACTCGAGGGCCGAGTTTTATGGAAACGGAAACAGTCGCTGAAATTCTCGATTCCGTGACTGATTTATTGTCAACTCCAGAGGGGCGTAGCGAAGCCGTAAACAATGTGAACGACACGTTCAAGCATCCTCTTACACGTAGGTACATGCTTAAAATGATGACGGATAGGCCTAAGAAAAACGCTATAGATCACGTCTAAGGACCGAGGATCGCAGACGAAGAGCTTATGGTAGGGGATAAAAATCTACAATTTACAGATGATGGGGAAATAACGATAGACGGTACTAACTATAAAGCAACGGTGGGATTGTACGAGTTACTATTTAAACGTTCGCCCCAAGACGGTTTGTACACGGAGGCAGACTTGACCACTTACAAGGATATCTGTTTGAAATCCAATGCCCACAAAAGACAATACGATCCGCAGGGTCGGATCAATCGGAATCCAAAGTCAGTTAAATACAATAAAATTATAATACATTTGTTCCCACCCAAAACGTATACTGGAAAAGGGTACTCTTACTTGGACGATCCAAACGAATTGTGCGACCGATTGAGACTCTTATTAGCATCAAATAACGCAGGTCATACGGGGCACACGAACGAGATTGCGTCTATCGTGGAGGAACTACGGGGAGCTGGGCTGATAAAAGGTCTGGGAAACCAAAAAATTAGATCATTGATAAGATGAGCGTCGACAAATTCGGACGTTACTCTGAGGCATCGGCGACCCAAAAACAGGGTCCTAAAGGTGTAGGTTTTAATCTTACCGCTGAAGGAAACTACGATATTCTGAATAAACTGTTATGTAATGTTGGTCACCCCAAATTTGAAAACGATGCGGTCAACAAGTACTACGTAGATAGTATAATACCTGTAGATGGTGATAAGTGGAATTTTGGAGCTAAAAAATTAACTAATATCAAGAGTGGTACGGAAATAACGGATGCCATCAACCTTGATCAGCTCTCTAAATATAAGTCGTGGGTTGAAAACAGCGCGATTCTCAAAAGGCCTGTTGATCCTTTCCAAACATACGGTGAAGAGTTTTTCGATGTTAAACGTAAACGTATATGTAACGTAAAAACTCCAAAGGATGGGGAGGACGCTGCGACTAAAGCCTATGTGGATAACAAAATAACTAGGGACGCGATTAATTTTGAATTCTTTACAAAAAACGCATTAACTCTAACACCTGGGAAAGATACATTTAATGCTAGGTCAGCACGAATTACTTTGTTACGCGATGGAATAGGCGATTCGGACGCTGTAAACAAACGTCAACTGACCGAGTTAATTAAAGTAACGGAAGACGAATATAAACGTGAACTTGATAAGTTGGAAGTAAAAATACGTCAGGAATTTCGTAAGGAACTGGTAATGCTCTCGCACGGGATTAGGACACACTACGGTAGAGGAACAAAACCTAAACGTATAGATGAATATAATCATTGGGGCGAGGTATGGAAACACGGTACATAAATATTCTCTCGCCTTTTTAGTTTAGTTTACAAATGGCGAAGTCACGATCAACATCTGTCAGTCGCAAGCGAAGAGTTGTCAGGAAAGGACGTGGTCTCTTTTCAAGTGTATTGAGCGCTGGTGATAAAGTTTTGAATAAAGCTATAGGTTTTCTTCCTATCGAGCTCCACTTACCGGGGTACAACTACTGCGGACCCCGGCACGAAATTAGCCAAGAGGTTAACGCGTGGCGATAAAGGTGTAAACCCGCTAGACGAGGCCTGTAAAGAGCACGACATAGCCTACAGCAAGTATAACGACTCGGAGAGACGTAGAGCAGCCGATACAGAGTTAGCGGGGCGGGCTTGGAGCAGGGTTAAAGCGAGTAACGCTAGCTTAGGTGAAAAAGCGGCCGCCTGGGCCGTAACGAACGCGATGAAATTGAAAACAAAAATTGGAGGTGGCAAGAGGAAAAGGAGGAGGTCTGGGAAAAAGTCAGTAGAGCAGTTGTTGAAACAACTCGAGGGTAAAGGGCTTTACTTGAAACCGTATAAGAAAAAAGGAGCTGGTAAAAGAAAGAGGAGTGGTAAAAAAAAAACGTCATTAGATTCAATACCAATCAGACCATTGACTAATATCGACTTGGAAAAATACGCTGC
>JAGFPH010008902.1:0-11732 GCA_018207615.1 Philaenus spumarius
GAGACTTAACATAGTGGTTCCCCTTATGCTCTAGATGTGCAATAAGATTAGATTTTAAAATATTTTGCGTTTAAGGTTATTAAAACGTAAAAAACGTTAGAAATATAGATACAAATCAAATTCCACCGACTCACATTGTTTACAAGGAGGTTCTTTAAATAAGCATATAAAAAGGCTGTCCTTTGGCTGGTATTAATAAAACTTAAAGATAAATATGTTACACACTTAAGCTAAGAAAGTAGTACATAGTGTAAATAGCGAATAAATAATAAACAAAGAATATACGGAATGCCTTTGAAATTTTTTTTTTTATCGAACCTAACCCGTAGCGAAGCACGGGCACCTAGCTAGTTACATTATAAATTTGATAAAATATTTTAAACGTGATTTAAAAAGTCGGGACAGCATTTATTTGTTTGTAGTTTAGATTTTTCTCTATAGTAATTGTAAATACTTTTGTTTAAAAAGATTAAATATTTTTATTTTATAAAGGAAAAAAGTAAAACTAAATACATACAGTTCATTGATTTTATTGAGTTTTTCCTGTTATACGTAATTCAACTGAAAATAGTGTTTTTTGTCTTGCGCATTATAAAATAAATTGATAATTTATCATATTTGTAATCTACGAGTTATAACTTCATTAAAAACTTCCTGCAAACCACAACAGTTTATCATAAAATTCTTTGGAAAGTTCTTAAAACTGACGATAGCCTGCTGTATGGAATAATTCGATTTGTTAAGGATAATAGCAGGCACTCCTAAATGCGATGCAAACTAAATCTTTACATATTAGTTTCTGTAAAAATACTAAAATACTAAACTAAAATATTCATTCTGAACCTCAGTCATAATCTTCCATAAATAATATCGAAGAGAAACCCCCATTGGCTATAACCGTTTGAAAACTACCATTTTATAGATTAGTAATTGAAGTTAAGCTGATAAGGGTCAACTTAGCCGAGTTCTTTTAACACACTTTATGCCTGGCTATGGGGCAGGAGTTATTATTATAATACAGTCCTGCGTTTATAAACTTCAGGTTGATACTTTCCGGAAATAAAGTTCTGGATTTAATGCTGCAGGGTCGGGAGTTAAATCCGGGTAATATTCTACAGGATTAAATACTTAAAGATTATACTGGCGGTGGCCAACGTTAGGAAGGGTTTAAGCGTTAGATTTAAATTTAAACAGATAAATATACATATGGGATTCCGTAGTATTACGAGTCGTAAAATAATAAAGTGTCGTCCTATTTTCAGTCCGTTTGTCACTGCTAGCTCCTTCATTTTACAATCTTTGGTGTAACTTTAGTAAAACAATATACAGAAGTAAAGACTAATTTAAAAACATTTTATTTGTTTGCCACAAAAAGGATTTATCTCATCGATAGTAGACATTTAGTTTCTAGTAAACCTGTAATTGGACAATTTTAATTTAAAATTATTAGTCAAGTCTTTATGAGCTTTTAATTTTATTAAAACATTTGTCTCATTTTATTGCTCCAATAGATGTATTAAAAAACAGCACAAATACGTGTTTTAATGATGACGTTAAAAACCCAGTTTTAAATGATAATTTTTTTATTATACCAGAAAAACTGTTTATAAATGCATCTCAAAATAAACACAAATCTGCTTTGTTTAATGTCTGAATACATTTTTGATCAAAATAAGTACAAAGGTCAATTGGTTCGTGACGTCGATCACAAATCGACAATTTTATCTTGTAGAAATTGAATGTATAGTTAGTTGTATTAATGCATTTTTGTGAATTTTATTAACATACACTTTTTATTATTTTATTGGCAGGTCGTCTTCAGTGTTATTATACACTGAAATAATGTATACATGGAGTTTCAGAACACTATTTTAGGTATTGCTTCTAGGCCGTGGACAATTTATAATATCATTATTTAAATGTCCGATTATTTTTTTTCAAACAGCCGCTATTTGGAATACCCCTGGTAAAATTTTATCTCAGTAACTGATTGATATATTAAGTTGAAATTTTGAATTAATGCAATTATTAAAAAACTAAATTATCAAAAAGTAAAAATGTTTTTTTGTTACTCGTATAAAACACATGACTATAGCCAGAATATATTTTATGTTGTTGTATATAACTTGGTTATTCTTTGAAAGACAGGAAAAAAAGACAAAAGCAAATTTGGTTGTATTTTAAAAGGACTCTTTTTTGTTTCTTCTGATTTCTTAGAAAGTTTATTTATTTATTTCGAGATAGTCAACATTAAACATTTTACCATTTTTCACTTTGACAAGTAGTTACGAATTTATTTTAAAAACGTGCTAATCACCTACCATTTAAAAATTATTAATTTTATTCACATAAGAAATGTGTAAGATTTACAAAATTTCAATCATTTTTATATCTATCAAACTTTTTTTATGAGCATTCAGCATTTGCCATTACTTTAAATTTATAATTTATTTTACGTTGTTCTAACTGGTGACGTAAAATCTCTTGCAGTAACCTAAAGATGGATAAATTACGAAATGGTCTCGAAAGTAGTGTGACTGGTACCCTCCACCTTATATAATAATAATGAATACTCTTTAAGAGTAATAGTATTTCTGGTTCTACGTTGACAGTGGTCATGCTTTTGGTTTCAACACAAACTGTATGGTGATTTCCCAATGTATAGTTAAAATGGAGGGAGCCACCTTGAACGTTTGAAGCCTAAACTAGTCTGTCATCAACCTTGCGATATTTCTGACTCCATTGCTTTTAACTATAAACTTTAGTTGTAAATTCGGACTAGCAGAGAATTTGTAATCGTTATGATTTAATAAACAAACAAAAGTAAAAAGATTGATTCGTAACCTTATTTTGAAGAAACTTCTCCACCACAAACCATCCTGACGACGCTCGGAAGCTCGCACGAGAGTGGAAGGAATACGGAGACACGCCTTCACCCAGGTAGCACAGAGGTAACCGTCTGTAGAAAATTAAGTAACAAAATGATTTTTACCAACTGATCACTTACAAGCTTGCTTTTTGTACAAAGTGATGGCTTATGTTTAATGATTTTCATTCAAACACACCATTAACTGTCCGGTAACTAAGATAAAGCACTGATAAGATAAGATAAGATAAATTGTATCTTAGTTTGTACAATGTCTGGTCTGCAACTGAGAAACCAGTTAATAATGCAAAATTTAGCGGCACATAATGCAATAGTTTAGAATAGAGATAACAATTTAAAATTTTAAATCAGAACTGATCTAGTGTGATTCTTGCTTTCAACTAAATTGATAAAATAATTACTTGCATAAACAATTATTAATGTGGTCTAATGAGGCAAATACTTCTGACCAGATCAGATTCGTTATATTTCTGTCGAAGTTATGGAAAAATGTACAGATATTATTATAGGCGTACATTTACCTCTCTCGAAAACTGTAACGTATCTTGGTCCGTTTGACAGTTCAAATCTAAAACCTCTGCACTGATTTTATGGGTTTTCCACTTACTATCACATGATATTGAAGATTTGGTTATTTGTATAGAGAAATTTTTCATGTTTATGTTGGTTTGATACCTGATTACATTTAAGTAGGTTTGTTTGTTTGAATGTTGTGCACGTACTAGTCAATTCTTAAAGTTATCCATGCGTTGTAGGCTATGTAATGTCAACATGTTTAACCCTTTCTCAAGAACTATACAGAATATTTCTCCAATGTTTTTTTTTTTTTGAAAGTCCACGTTATTGGGCATTAGTGGAAACTCTCGTATTAGGCCTATATATTTCTTAATTTGTAGAAGACAAAATTTATATTTCTGAAATTATGAAATTAGATTTGACAGGTAATTTATTCAGGTGTATAATGTACAAGAACAAACAAGTAAATATCTTTAGTAGGCCTAGATCTTCAGAGAGAGGAATATGAATAAAAAAAAAATAGTAATATGGATAAAATAGAGGAGATACAGCATCGAATGCAGAATGATTTTTAAGGCATACACATTCCAAGCACGTTCTCTTAAAAAATACATTTTGTAATAATTTAAAGAAATATATGTTATGGACTGAAATAAAAAAGATTATTTTACAGTAAATTTTTCCTCTTAATACTAATAAACTGTATCCTTATTGTTGTAACAACAATAAGTAGTAATAGTAAAGTATTCTGAAACAAATTTATTTATTTTCATAAAAACATTGGGTGTACTCGAGAAGTGAAATAACTGTTTCGACTAGTAGGGTATGTGCACTTTTATCAGGTTTTATGCAAACACAATATTGTAAGGTATATTCCCAAGTGGATGGGATCTTTCAGATTCATACATTTCGCGTAAACGAAGTATTCATTTGAGACACATCAACATAATTTGAGCATATTCAACAATTTAACGATTCATACGGATGAATTTAAAAATGTTAAGTTCCACAAATCGTTAAAGAATAAGAACAAATTGTTGTATTTATCGTGATTTCTAACAATATATTATTTTTGTGAAAATTGTAGAATTTTGTTCGTGTACATTCCACTAACATGAAGTTGTATTTATAAGTTAAAACATAGTAAATATCACAAATAAGAAACAATTCAATTATATTCAAATGGACGTAACAAAATAAATTTTCTTTGATATTTTGTATTTCTTTTACTTGGCACTTTTATTTCAAGCCAGTTAGACTAATACAAATAGTAAGTAAAAGTCCTGTTTAAGGGGAGTCGGATGGTAAAAATTAAAAAAATTACCATTTTTGGTTTTTTATGTTTTCTTTATTCTGTACTTTTTCAGGATTATTTTAAGACCTTATTTATTAAAATATGATGAGTCAAAATGGTTTTATAAGCATTTTTATTGGTGTGCACGAACAGTTTAAGACAAATTTCTGGACTGTATGCGCAAGCACATGTGTTATACATGTTTCATAATATTTGACAAATGCATTGTATAATATTTTATAGTATTTAGCTAAATAGAAAATAACATTATGGCTAAACTACTAACTTTATTATTTTGATTCAATTGTTTTCATTTTCTTAATAAGTACCAGGAGACCGAGCTAAAGCTCGATTATAAGCAGGGCCTAGTTCGCTCACGTCAATAACTATTATTGCAAATTTCCGTGAACATCGTTTAGGTTAGGCCTATAACATTAAACAACTAAATAAAGGGCAAAGGGTATGTTTATTTAGCAGAAGTATTCGTTGCCATGGTAACTATAAATAGATACAACATTAGGCTTACCTCTAATAAAATACAGTTTAAAAGAAAACAGATGATTATTGTAATGGCATTGAAAACATTTGCATCAGCTGTGCTTCGTTTAAAAGAAAACAGATGATTATTGTAATGACATTGAAAACATTTGCATCAGCTGTGCTTTGTATTGTTTAAAATGGACAAATTTCACTTTTTAATTTAATAAAAAGACGTATAAAACGAATTTTCCCAGACTGGTGACCATTTCCAATCGATTTCTCGTGGCCAAAAGCCCCATATAAAATCAAAAAATCAAAAATCCTTAGACGGAGATTCCAGATCCATTTAGCAGACAGACAATTATCTCTCGCTTTAGAAGATAAGATAATTGCTATTTAAAAAAAGATAATTTCGCCAGTGATTTTAAACATACACTTTTGCTATAACATTTATACGTTTTAGGAACTTTACAATGTTTATTTATTACTTATATCTTCAAAAATATAAATACTGTACAACTAACGTATTTCTTCCAAATAAAACCAGTTACAAAAGCATATTGAAATTGCCTTTCCCTTTTTGTGTGTACCTTCATTTGAATCACTGTCAACGTACAATACAGTTTTATCTAAACGACAAAATTAAAATAAATAAATAGTGCTTTACCCAGACTGATGTCTTAACTCATTTTTAACTAAATAAATTGTTGTATTCTCTATCACTTTGATTGAAACAGAACAGTAAGACCAAACGAACCGTGGCAAAGTTAAATGTTCGCGAACTCATTTCATGTGGGCAAATTAATTGGCTGCAACATGCGTGCCGTTTTAATTTTTAGAAATGTGTTTCCATCAGATTGTCTCAATGGTGACGTATTTTGTGAAAATAATTCTTATAAAACACATAAATATGCATAAACAATGGTATGTGGATGTATTTCTTAACATCTGTATTACTGATGAAGGCAGTTAGTGAAGTAACACGAGGAAAACGCCAAACATCATTCAAACCCCTGAAACACGGTAACTAGAACAAGACGGTATGTGTCACGCGCAGGTCGTTGGTGGCTATGACGTCACTGACACCGAAGCGCCCGGCATCTCTACAGCGATTCGATTTCGCCAGTGACAAGCTTCTTAAAAACATCACCCCACACGACTATTGGGTGAAAGGAAAATATGCAATCTTTCATGGGATTACATATACACTCTAGGGAATCTTGAGGTGCAATGTTTTATAGTAAAACCTTTTTTATCGACAGTAAATTCATAGTTATTCATTATAAAAAGATGAACTTGCATATACAAAAATTTAAGGAAAAATTTTGTTGATTTGTTTGAAATTAATAGTATGAATGACCTAAACCCAATTAATAAACCTAAAATGCAAATATTCAAGGGTCAAATATTAAGTGATAACAATAGCATAACAAATAGTAAATACAACAAAACAGGTACTGCACCTACCTGTAATCGGCTGTTTCCATTTCCGTGTTAGGCTACGAATAATCATGACCTGGACATTCACATGTGGGCCTCTAAACTTGTCTTCAATACGATCGTAACAGATGTATAAATTAACTTTCATTTCGTCAAAACTGATGACACGTCCTTATGAAAATCTTCTTATATTATAGCTTGCCCTTTAAGTATATTCATACTAATGTCTAAAAATCTAGGAGGGGTTGAAAATTGAGAAAGCCGCCTTGCTATGGTTGTCTCGCTTGGGAGGGGATATTTTAATGTTTCCCTTAGATATGATAATCCTTTTTTAGAGATGCATCTGATAGTTACTGCTTTTGCTACATCATCAGCCGACCAGTTTGTACATTTCCCCTTTAATACATATTGCTGCTGACATACGGTAAATATTTATTCATATTTTTCTAATGATTGTTTGAGTTTTGATATAGGTACACTAGCATTGTTCAGTTTATTTACAAGTAATTTATTTTCTTTTTTAAAATTATTGTCGTTTTCATATAAAAGAGCCTCTACCGTAGATAAATCACCAGATATAGGTTTTGTTAAATTTAAATTGGAAGAATTAGCTTCCTGATCATCAGGTGTGTTTTGAATATTTACACTGTCTGCTGAATCATGTAGCAAAGATTTTATAATATTTTTAGATTCACGATTTTCGGCTCGTTGAGATAATAAATGTGGGGGGGGGGGGGGGGGGGGCTTTTTTTTTTTTTTGTGTTGGAACTGTCTTGGGTTTTAAAAGTGTTTTTTTGGTAGGTTTGTTTAACAGTTCACTTTTTAAGTCTCTTTCAAAATCTGTCGTTAAAAATTCTCAGAGCAAATCCGCGCTGAAAGTGAATTAAAAAGATCTTTCCTTTTACAAAAATATACCCAATGTTTGTGTAGTTTATCTTTAGGAAATTTATGAAAGGAAATTCCTAACCTCTTTGCTTGATCCGTATGATTGGTGCAACCGGCAACTGCACAACAAGGCATTTTGTTATAAATCACTTAAATATACACACACTTAAACTTAAAATATTATATACACTGTTTAGAAGAAAACTATACTACACATCACGCACACATTTGTGTAAAAATTACACATAACGAACCCTGCAAATCGTTGTTTGCGTAAATAATTAGTGCAAGTCAATCTGCTTCTGCTAAGCGGGAAGCATGAGACGGTGTCAGTGACGTCATCTGAGCTCAGAGTTACTGCGCAGCTGTCTCGTGACACATACCGTGTAGTTCTAGTTACCGTGCCCTGAAACATACAGTGTACAGTCGTCGCTTACCAAGTGTTCAAGCATTACTGCCAATAACAACTAATAATTGATTTATATAGGTAACAATAATAAATACAAACTAGTGGAATGTAAGGGCAATAGCCACTTTATGTAGGCTATATATACGAAAACACAGCTACAATAACAAAACACATCACAAAACTGCACATTCAGGTGTTGTTATAATAGGTGAATTTAAAATTTATATACTATTACCTATTTTTCAGGGTCTTCTATACCTTGCGTAAAACAGCAAAAATATGCAGTTCGTACTAACGTGTTTCGGACGCCGTTTTTCAACCTAATTGTTCTTAAAGACTCTGTGCTTTTGTCTTATATATCTCATAATTGAAAGATATCGACGGCAACTCCTTTTAATCAGCATCTTAACTGAGTAAACATTGATTATTTTTAATGCACTTTTTGGGAATTTTAAGAAATAATTTCCATATTTTAAGCTAATACGTAAAAAATATAAAGCCTTTTTTATAACTTGAAGTAGTTTCCCAAATTATTAATTTATAAATAGAATCCGAAACACGTTGTTACTAATGCATGTTTCAACGATTTTGCGGCTTGAGTCAGACCTTTTTATTAAAATCACACTGTACACTCTTGAGTTTTCTTCAAAGTAAAGAAGAGCCTTAACGTAAAATCATCTGATTTACACCTATGTATTCCTATGATATTTAAATGTGAATTTTTTTATACAATCACCTGTTTTTGACACTAAAATCAAGGACATACACCTCTATTTTCCCATGCTATTTAAATGGGAATTATTTTATTCCGTAACAACATTTCGGGACATAATTAAGAAAAATTAATATTTTCTCCCAAAATGTCATGTCCAGACCGTTAAAATAAAACCACTCCCAGCTTTCTACCACCTCCACAATACGCTCACAATAATTCCATTGTAAAGTTTAGGCTTACGGAATTAGATATATAGATAATAATTAATTCAAAATCTAAAATCATACACTTTTAAACTCATAGAACTTACAAATAATTTATTTCATTTAATGGGAAACTCCTCACACATAGTTTTAGTTGTTACTACCATTACGTTGAAACTGTGCACGTATCAATGCTGATAAATTATTTATCAATCTAAATGGCACGGCTTTAAATTGGTGGGGAAAATAATGCAATTATAAAAGTAATTCTGCCACTGTGAATGATGTAACGTTAATGAGTGTCTCGAACAAGCTTTGCGGAATTTTAATTGGATGTTAAGTAGAAAAAACCAATGAGAACGTAAGTAAACATAAAAAAAAACATGAAGGCGTAATTTCAACGAAAGAAATGCAAAACATTTTAAAACAAATCTATATTGTTTTGAGTATACTTCAGGTGGCATGCACGATTAGCTGAACTGTGATTCAGACTCTGGTTTCCAAATTCTGACTGACGATGGAATTCTAGAGATCCTATTAGACGACTCTTTTCCAAAGGACATTGTTCTAGTTGAATCAGAAACAGAACATACTATAAGTTGGGAATTCGTCCCTAGGGTAAGGTATTAAACTTAACTTACAATTTAGTTGTTTAGTTATAGTTTTTGCTCCTTGTTTTGTGGTTCGGGTTTTTATTTAAATCAGTGTGATTTTGTCGCCACAGTACTCTTTTTATTTGTTTAATGTTACTGTTTGTTTACCCTTTTTTTGCTCATTGGTTCCAGGCCCTAATAATCGGATAATATGACAATCGGTGGTCTAAAGAATGTTTAGGGTTATGCATCGTTCATTAAAAACTCCCCATTTGTGTATTTAAAGTATAGCTTAAAGTGTGTAGCTCAGCTGATTGAAGTTGTTCAGCTGTTTATTCTATACCTTTAAAAACCAGGCATGAAGTCCATACATTGGCTATACATTGTCTACTTACAAATTTCATGCTTTGAAACAATGTGTATATCTAATTTTAAGGTTAAATTTTTGTTTAGGAGAAGGTCCGTCAGATATAGCTCCTGTTTTATGTTAAACATATTACTTTGATATTACTTAGATTGACTTGCGACGATTGCGAAAAGGTTTACATAGGCCAAACCGGGAGAACATTTAAGACTCGATTTAAAGAACACTTGCCAAAAAGATCAATTTCAGGCAACAAATCGAATTTTGCCCGCCATCTAATTGACGAAAACCATAGTTACACGAGCCTGGAAAATAACCTGAAACCAATTAAAATATGTACCAAAGGGAGATATATGAACGCAGTCGAGGAGTACGAGATCTATAAGGTGTTCAAATGTAAAGATATAAACGGCGAACACCAATTATTAAACGACCAGCTGAGTTTTGACTCAAATACTTTATATGATACGGCGATAAGAATCCAAAAAGGCCGCGGTAAGAACAGGTTCAGAGTGCGCGAGACAACAGACTGACAGTTGCCGGCCGGTCGCCAGAAGGTGTACACCTAAACGTGAAATGTGCTATGTGTGTTTTGTATAATTTAATTTTAATGTATGACGACCTCGATTGAGTAATTTTGTGTCTGATGATGGGATAAAAGTCCCGAAACGCGTCACTAACGAACATAAAGAAGAGGTCACGTGACGGAAGAAAAGACGGTAAGAAACTTTATTTTTAATAAATCAGTGACCTGGATACTGAAAATGAATTCATTATATTACTTTGATTCAGATGTTTAATATTATTTACCATATTTCTGAAGATACCGTTAAACGGCTTTCACCATTGCTTTTCTTAAATTTCACATCGAAATGATGTACCTATTTAAAAAATGTTGAATCCAATATGTCGGATCCAAGATGGCGGTCACAAATTTCAGATACATCCCAGAATAGTTTCTTTGGTACATTATTCAATTACATTTAATCTGGTTACCCTATGAAACCTGTCCCTTCTATACTTTCCAGAAAATTGGACCAGCAACAATATAATTTTAGATTACTCCTATATGGAACAAAAAAAAAAAACGTTTATTAAAAGCATTTACATTTATTACCGTAGGCAAATTTACATCAGGTTACAATAAAATTTACAATTATTCTTTACAAATAATAGTTTATTTTTTGATTAGGTAAAAGCAAACATAATACTTACTGTATTGTAAGTCAAACATCTGATGCTACAAATTGAATTATTTCCTTTAGTTGGAAATATACAATTTGTTTACATTGTTGATTATTGATTATTTAAATATTAATGGTGAAATTAGATCTCATAATTCAAGCTATTTGGAATAGTCGTGTCCACTTTTATCTATGTCTTACATTATGTATAGGTTACAGTTATCCCCACTACCCCATTTAGATTTAAGTGTCTCAGTCCTAATCAATAAACAAGTCCGTGAAAATATGAGATTATACAATAATTTGTTTGCTTTGGCTTCGGCATGAATCTCCACTGGGGGGGGGGGGGGGGGGTGTGAGTGAAGCAAGTAGGTGTTGAGCCTCTAGTAATATATAATTACAGTAAATACAAAGTTAAGTACTGATAATTAATTAAATCTTATAGTTTAAAGCAGAAAACCCAAGGTATATAGATGAAGAAGATACATTTCATATTCCTTAGTGGATATTCCAGAATAAAATTATTTAATGAAGAGAAATTTATTTAAATATTCTGCATTATTAAATTTGAGAACTTATATAGAGAAAAAAAACTTAAAATGAATTTTAAATAAATACATCTATGTACTTCCTACTCCATTATCTATTTAACTTCATCTTTGTCGCAAATTTAATAAGTGTTTGGTTAGGTTCGATATAAAAAAGGGAAAATTCGTTTTTTTTACAAAACGTTTTACATAATTTGATTGGACCATCCAAGTA
>JAGFPH010008902.1:23311-51384 GCA_018207615.1 Philaenus spumarius
AAAATATAAAGCATCTATTTTTTGAGTTAAATTTTAGAGTCAATAGTTATTGTAAAATGAGACATTACTACTTTTGATTGGTTCGATTAAAACTGTAATATTATTTTTCTTTAACATGTTCTTTAATATAAAAAATATTGTTGAATACATTTTTTCAAGCTGGTTTACATTGCAAATATAAAGGTTCTATGTTTAAATTAAGGCTAGTTTGTTTTTTGTTTTGTTTTTTATTTTTAACGTCCTGCTGTTTTGCACTTAAGGCTAATGAAGACGGGACCTACAGTTTTACGTGGAATCCGAACCACAGCCAATGATGTCTGTTAAGAAACCATTTAGAAAATTATTCGTGGTCAATGGGAATTGAACCCGGAACTTTTCCATTGATGGTTGCCATGACGATTGATAAAGCTTTCACGCCTTAACAACAACGGCCATCGTGGCTTCTAAGGCTAGTTTGTATACCAATATTTAATGGATGGGTACATCAATTAGTAAAAAAAAATATATAATTACTATCTTTCATACAAAAACATGAAATGTTTGATCAAACCAAATATAATTGACATTTTTAGAGTAAGACATATTAATAATAATTATTACTTGAAGGGTTGGAATTGGATTTAAAAACAACGTTTACAGCAGAAGAGAAGAAATAAATGTTCGTATGTGTTACAAACACTCATTATTGTCTACACTTTCTTGTCATTTATCACAAATGAGTTAATTTTTGCATACATTACACATATTGTATATTTTAAACAAACAACGTAGATTTAAATAGGCGGTGATGATACGAGAGAGAGAGAGAGAGAGAGAGGGAGAGAGAGAGAGAGAGAGAGAGAGAGAGAGAGAGAGAGAGAGAGAGAGAGATCGTGGGCTAGTTTGTCAGTTTTAAAAATGCAGAAGATACACACAATTTTAATTAGCTTACCTCCCTTACTTTATGTGGATTTTAAATTGTTAAAACAACATTCTTTTGAAATGCACATTGTTAAAAAGAAGCAGCTAAATAAAATTGTGTGGTAAAACAATTCTGCTCTTCTTTTAAAGAGTTCGTTTACATTTTGCATTTAGAGCCTTTTAAACTCTATAGAAGTGGTGCTTTTTCTTTAATCAGCTGAAGCTCAGAAACTATCGGTAGTTAGAGATATCACTCATTTCAAAAACATATTTCAAATAAAAACGAACATACTAAATGACAGTAATTAGAATATAACTAACAAAAACTATATTACAAAGAAATCATACAATTTCGAATTAAACAGCCAAAAAACTGTCACTTAAAACGTAATTTAAACTGTGATAGACCAGAACCCTCCGTCACCCGAGGAACAACAGAATTCTACAATCTGTAACCTTAAACTGCCAAGGATTAATTAAAGATCGAATAAATGGAAATTTGGCACATTCTAGAAACAAAACGTGTATTCACAAGTTCGCATGCAATCTAACTGTAATAATATATTTCAAATAAAAATAACTTCACAATCAATAATCTATCGTCAATACCAAATTTCAAATAACAATTACTTTTACAACTAACTTCCTTCAAAGTTAAATAACTTTACAATCAATCATCTACTTTCAAAAATAAATTTTAAATATCAATAAATTTTATAGTCTTGCCAGGTGAACGGATTGGATCAGCTCGTGTGATTGTAAAACACAGAAAAGAGTACGATCTCAAATAAGATTCTTTATCATTATTACAATGACAAACAGTTTTCCGTTATCAAAACATTTTCAAATATGTTATTAATGTGTACAAATTTATAACGCTTAAATGCATCCAACAAAGTAGAAAATTTTCTTGTTACTACCAAGGGAATTGTTTGCTACATTACGACAAAACATTTTATACATCTATAAAGTTAACCTAGTTTGTGTTGGGTTTTTTACACTACAGACGGATAAAATGGGACCTTTGGGAATTATGTAATGAAACCCGATCGTAATGTAAAACCACACATCACACACAGTTCATGTCACGGGTCCCTGGAAGTCGAAAATTTTAGTGTTCAACAAAATATTTCTGCTGAGAATTTAAGCGAGGAATTTACGTGTAGTGTTGTAAAGACATTTAATTTTAAATCCATAAATTAGATTTAATTTATTTTCATAATTTAGTTATTTTTCACATATATTGTTATTACTAAGTTCTGTTCTCCCAGAAGAAAGCAAAGATAATTGCAAATATTTCTATTCAAACATTCACAATAAGATTTACGTAGGATTTAGTTTGTTAGTTTTCAAAAAAGAGTCTCATGTACAATTAGATTTATATTTTGAAAACCCCAAGGAAACTTTGTATTTTGGTTTCAGATGGGATAAACAATTTAGGCATATTGTTTTGTTATTTTAGTAACTACGCATTTTCTTCAGAATGCATGTGAACTGCGAGTTGCGCAGAAGGGAAAATAGTACACTAGGCCCAAGCTAGCTGCGCGCGTGGCCTTCAGAACAGGCGGGTGGGCTGGGGTCGAGGCGGGGGTACCTTTCTAAAAACATCCGCCGCACCGTAGTGCCATGACTCACTCAAGCCATTTCCATTCGCTTCCCCCGATACACTGGTAGAATGTCAGCAGGACGGCTAATACACTAGTTGCCGTGAGCGCATCTAGCTTGGGCCTACTGAACTTAAGAAGGGAAACTAGAAGAGGAGAAGCGCCATAATCTATTACATATCAACTTACCTCATACATGTTACCTCATCTATTACATATTACCTTAACTCACAGATACCCAACCTTAACAGACTTTAATAAATGTTCTACAGTTCACCCCTCGTGTACGAATCATAATGAATACTTAAATACACCACTGGTTCGCCAGAATAGGCATAACCTAAAATTGTATTAAAGTTTTATGAAATTAGTGAAATTAAGCAGAAGTTACATCTGTAAATGTATACAGTTGGTTACTGCGATAATACATATTAAAATTGAATACAAATTATATTTGTCGATGATGACGCATTTATCCAATATTTTTTGAATGACATTTATTTAACACAAGTAATGGGGTACATTTAGACTTTACACCACGTGCTTGTTTATTATGCAAATGTTTTTAATACAAAAATTGGCAGTAATATTTAACTAATTTTATAAAATAGGTTTTGCATTCGTGAAGCAGTTTTACACTTTAGTGTTTTACGTGAAATAATTTATTCTATGTGTTCTTCTAAATGACAAAGATAACGGCTGAGCAGTCGAAGAAACCGAATTTTCACCGTAAAAAATAGCATTGCCACTAATTAATACAAATTTTAATTACTTCAAAAGGAAAATTGTAATCTTCACGGAAACATTTACTACTTGTATTTACCAAAGTAGAATTTGTTTAAACTATTTATCAGTTATTGAGCTGAAAATGTATGTACTGTAGTTATACATCATTCGCATCCGCAAATGTCATAATTACAACAGGTTACTAAATAAACGGTACCAGATAGATGACTGCCACATACTTTCTCCCACTTGAAACTTTACACCATCCCAAGAGTAGCATAGGAGGTGCTTATTTAGAATTGCAAAAGTAGGACATACCATGGAAAATATTAGGTGCATGTAACACACATACATATTATATAATAATAATAATAATATTATTATTATTATTATAACTATTCGATCGATTTCGAACAAATTTGCACCGAACATGTCAATTAGGCCTGTATAGATGAACGAAAAAAGGTTTTAAAATATTTTTGAAAAACAACCCCCTTTTTGCCTAAAAACCGCAAAAAATCAGTTATTATTATTACTATTACCTACACGAAAATTTTTAGAAAGATGCGGTTTTTTGCATATGTTAGGATACATTAAGGCCTACAAATAAGCAAAATTTTATTAAAATCGTTAGAGCCGTTTTTGAGAAATTAAGATTTTTCTTGATTTTTGGCCATTTTTGGGGGGTAAAAGCACTTAAAATTCCAAAATTCTAAAAAATTCAAAACATTCTTGGAGATATTCCAGAACTACACCTACGTACTAAATGTCAACAAAATCGGACCGTTGGTATGGTCTCCAGCTCTGTGCACATCCTAGTAGACACACAGACACACGGACAGAAAATCACCAAAAAAACACTTTTTTGGGTTCAGGGAGCAACAAAACAAATAATTCCACTAAACACATTTTTGGTTTCAGGGAGCACCAACACAGATAATTCCACTAAACAATTTTTTTTTGGTTCAGGGAGCACCAAAACAGATATTCCACTAAAAATTCTAATTCGAAAATTTGGACGAAAACAATACTTTCTCCATATACTACGTATAGGGGTGAGAAAGTAAAAAGTACCTTAGTTAAATACTTTCAAATACCCAAACTAGTATGCACTGTAAGGGAGAGAGAGGGCGGAAGTGAAGCAATCCGTGGTTGCCTTGTTTCCACGCCGACAGTGACTAGCTAGATGGTTTTGAATAAATATTACTACAATTTTTAATTAAACAATCCAATCGCCGCAAAGAGTAAGTCGTATTACACGTACAATGGCATAACGCGCTCATGGGGGAATGTGTTGCTTAATCTTTAACGGTATTTCCATAGTCTGCCATAAAGGATATTTGGAAGAAACCTACTAATCTGATAGTTTATAGAGAAATAGTCTTTAGCCAAAAAAGATACCTACTGATATGTTTAACTAAAACTCACTATTGGAAGCTTGGATTGTATTTTTAAAGTTAAAAAATCCTTTCTTAATCTGCTATTTGATTTACGTAAAACGTTAAAATCAAAGTTACTACTCAGTCATTTCAAACTATAATATTAACATTTCAAAACAGTTCTAAGATTAAATTATCCAAATGACACAGTTTTTATCTTTTCGTTTTATCAATCATGCGTGACGAATATTTTTGAAAGGCAAACATCTAACTCATGCCACTGAAAATAGAATACTTGAAGAACCAATAAAAATTTCTTCAGAATCGGATGTATTCCTTCTGAATCAAACCTTTGTTTATTTCAATAATATGGTAAATGTTCTAGTCTTATGTTTGTAACTCCTGTATAAGCTAACCATACAACATCGGTTCAATCTATTTGTGCACGTGATCATCTCTGATTGGACAAGTGTTTGTATATCGTGTCCAAGAGCCGTTTGTATGTTGATATAATGTATACCTATGCCGATTAGTCAATGTAGAGATGGATAGAGCTACCACCACTGTAGTGCTGCGTTCAATGGAAAACAGTGTTGCGACAGCACGCACAAAACTACTAATTTGACTGATTAAATTTTTTTAAATTCCCGCTAAGAAAATTGAAAATTTTCTAAAATCGGGAAGTTATTGGTTTCACCCCGTTTTTCGAAAATCGAGTATTCATCAAATCTCGACGTTTTGAGGTCCTAGGAATCTTCCCTGACCACTCCCGAGAGGGTGTCACCCTGTCTGTGTGTATGTGTGTGTGCGTGTGTGTGTGTGCGTGTGTGTGTGTGGGTGTGTGTGTGTGTGTGTGTGTGTGTGTGTGTATGTATGTGACCCGCTTATAACTTTTGAACGGCTTAACCGATTGGATCCTACTAAACGGCGTTCTAAAGAGTTCCATCAAACTTAGATTTCCTGAAAATTTCAACTAATTGAGACCAGTAGGTTCTGAGAAATTTCGAAAAAACTAAGAAATAAAAATGTTTTAAATCAGGTTTTTTTGGAATAATTTTGAAACGGCTTTACCGATAAATTCCAAAATCTAATCAGCTTTTAACCTTGAAAAGCGACGTCGATCGCTACCAGTCCGGTCAAAATCGGTTAATTCGTTCGTGAGATATCGTGAACGAAAGAAAATAAAAAAAGTGTTTTTTCTCAAATTCTCCGAAATGTTTCATCAGAAAAATTTTTTTGTCGATTCTTTCAATGGACTCAAAAAACTGCATCGATTGCCGCAAATCGCATAAAAATCAGTTGATTCATTCGCGAGATATCGTGAACGAAGGAAAATAAAAAAAAGTGTTTTCCTCAATTTCTCCGAAACTTTTCATCTGAAAATTTTTTTTTGTTGACTCTTTCAATGGACTTAAAAAACTGCATCAATTGCCGCAAATCGCATAAAAATCGGTTGATTCATTCAAAACTTATAGCAGTTCAAAATTTCCAAAAATAGTATTTGTTGTAATTAAACTTAGCGGGAAGTTACATGGATGACCTTTAAGGTCAACCGTTTTCCAAATTTTTTGATATTGAAAGTTTGTCATTTTCAACGAATTTAGATTTATAAACAAACGTCCAATTTTGAAAAACCGAATATGACGGTAATATTTTAATGTAAATTTTGTGGAGCTTCAATTTGCTGCCTCTAAATAAAAATATTTTGTATACTGTTGTCATTTGAGACATTGTTATTTAAGCATGTTATTTTCGGGCTTTTCAATATGTGGATTTTAAGATATTGTACCAGTTTCAATATTGTTATTAGCAAATTTCCATAGGGAAGCTGAGGTATTGCAGTTACTCTTATGGTGAGACCTAAATTCGGGAGTGGCCAATGAGCACCAATCGTGGTCCCAAGAACAAGTTTTGGGGTGCCATTACAAATTGAGAGTATTTATGTGTTCGCACTCTAGTGGCCGCACTTAAGTCCGATTTGGACCAAATTATGGTACCAACGATGGTTTTCCAAGTTTGGGATTGGAAGCACGTTTTTAGAATCGAACAGTTTTGGGGTTTTAGCTAAATAAGACCATTTTGGAGCCATTTCTATAAATAAATGTTGGATAGCTGGAAATCGTTTTGATCGCTTTATTTGACATCAAATTGAAGTATCCTAGGTTTTCACCACCCCCCGCTGCAAGCTTCAAAGGAGGGGTCCAAAAAACCACAACATTTTCGGCCTTTTTTCAGTTTTTTGCTTTTAACTCTTAAAGTAAGCATCTTACAGATAATTTTACACTTTTATAAATTAAAGAACACTAAATCCTGCGTTGATTGGTTACCCACAACATTTAATTTGACCCAGAAATATAGTCAAAATCAATGGTAAAGTAATGATGATTTTTACCAACCTTGCTTAAAAAGTTACTATAAAGACTTTTAAACGTCCGTACTGTGGAATCGGCTGTTCTAAATGAAAAGATGTACTGAATGAAAGTTGCAGGGCATCTAATTCTGCGTTCAGCAAGTACCTAACATTTCAAAATCGATCAAGTTTACAAATAGAAAATTAAATGTTTCGATCTTCAGTTATACGAGTAGCAAACCGCAAAAAGGTATCTTTAAGTCACAAATTTACTCCCCACTAATTAAGTTTAGAAATTGGTATTCTTAATTAAAAATTCATCAGTAAAATTTATAATAATAATTTTTAATAACATTTAAGAAAAAACTATTTTATATTAATGATACCTTTTACTATATAGTCAATGAAATATCGAAACAGGAATGTATAAATTTTAACATTTTTTATATATATTATTCTTACTTTAGAAGTTAAAAGCAAAAAACTGAAAAAAGGCCGAAAATGTTGGGGTTTTTTTGGACCCCTCCTCTGAAGCTCGCAGCGGGGGGCTGGTGCAAAACCTAGGATACTTCAATTTGATGTCAAATAAAGCGATCAAAACGATTTCCAGCTTTCCAACATTTATTTCCACCATCAGGACTTATTTAACTGGGCTTACAATAAATATACGTTTTACATTTTTTTTACACTTCCGTCCAAAATCGATCAAAGCAAAGAGACTGAGGTGGAAACAAATTCTACTAATATATGTCGTAAACGCTGGCAGATATCAAGTGCCTTCTTGAGTAGAAAAATTTCCCAAATAGTTGGTTGAAACCCTAAAAAATATTCTCTTAAATTTGGAAATTCGCTGAACACGTATCAGTCAGCTGTTTAACTACGAGATCGAATAAATGATTGTCTATTAATTTGTAGATAATGACAGACCACATTTTTTCTAGTAAAACTATTGAAAGTTATACATGAATATGTGTACATGATTTTTTAAAAATACAAAACAGGATATGAATTAAATTAATTGTATTGAGAAAATCCTTTTTTGTGCCAAAATGAAACAATTACACCAAAAGCTATTATATTCGAATAAATTAAATATATCAGGCCGATTTTATTACTGTCCGGTTACAACAGAAGAAAAACAGCTAATAATGCAAGTGATAACACAAACTTAAAAGTTGATAGGAACAGGTTCATGCCTCGAAAGAAAAGACACTAGACTGATACGAGAACGAGACTGATTCGGTATTTTCAATCATTTTTCGTCTGGATCCGGGTCAAAAGTTGGTCATTATTAGACTATTTCATTGGATCAGTGTAATGTCATTTGATTCTCGGTTCATATCAGAAAGAATCCTATCTTGTGTAAATGAAATCCAGTATATTCTTGTATCCTTATTTCGCTTATCTTTTTTACCAAAACAAATTGCAGTTTACCAAGTTTTGACGAGACATTACAACATTATTTATTTCAATACTAATATAAATGCTTAATTAGTAATTTAGATGAAATAATTGCAGTAAATTTTTTCTCATTCTTATTGTAAAAAAAATTATCCAAACAAAAGACATAGCCTATTTGATTTTGTTTTTTTACATACAGTAATTTTTAAAACAATATTTAAAAACCCTATCTTCGAAGAAAGAACATACATTTTAAAGTAGAAAGATGGATGCCTGTAAATAAATGATACCAATGAACGGTTTTGATGGTTATGTGAACGAAACAAAATGATCCGTATCTTTGGAATTACCCGTTTCGTCCATCACTACTCCGTCAAGCCAACCAAGCTTTACTTCCGCCTCTTACCTTAGATGTGTGAAGTTAAACAGTCAACGATTTTTAATTTTAATTTTTAGGACACAAAAGACGTCATCGTACCAAGTCGGCTGGGAAAAACTTTTGGAAAATGTTTACATTTGCTAAATGGAGGTGTAACTAAATATTATTCATCTGCACTGTATGTTCCAAAAATGTTTGTTGTTGTTGCAGGATAGCACACCAAATAGAAACTGAGGTATTTCAATATATGCGGGACCCTTTCTTTGCACAGGTCCCTTTGAAGACAAAATAAATACTATATAGAATTTATTGTGTTGCCTTGGACTGTTAATTATATCGTTATAATTACCTTTTATTAGTTGCCTACCACCAATTTACTAACATAATCGGAGTGTCCTACTGTACCAGCTTTAAAGAAATAATGACAACAATTTAAAATGCGTGCTGGGCTAAGACTAAGATGGTACATACAATCCCATAATAAATAAAGGTTTACCAAGTGCAGCAAAAGATCTGTAATCTTACCTTATTTAAAGTTGATATTGAACACCTGAGTTAGCTATTTACAGGAAATACAATAAATACAATTCATATAACGAACACTTTGTTTATTACTTTAACGGTAAACTGATATTCCAAAAAAATTATATGCCCTTAAGTGAAAGATAAAAATGTATATGCCCTTAGTTATAATTAAAAAAGAATATTTAAGAAAGGTTTACATTTACAATATTGATTTTGATTATATTTAAAAGATCCCTCCCCTAAAGTAAAATTAGAAAAACCCTCCCCATTTATAATACAACATTTATTACAATTTATTACCTTTTCACAACATTACAAAATTAAACTTATAGTACCATCGATTTATTAAAAACTCTTGTTTTGTTGGCCAACCGTAATACTAAGTGAAATTAAATAATAAAAATAATGGCGTTTAATAATTTAGTGAGACGTCTCTCATATAATAAATAAAAAAAACTTTTAGATTTTTAAATTTGGAATGAAATCCTTTGAGGATTGTGGTTCGAAAAATTTGCTAGCGGTCCCTTCCAAGTTATTCAATTAAACAAAATTTAATTACGGCCTTTATCAATTTATCTTTGTATTTTTTTTTTGTCATAAGACAGCCTTCATTAATTCTACTTTTCAAACATGTAATTACTATTTTAAATTACATATAATTATCCGTTAATATTCACTGATGTTTCACAAATTTGGATTTTTACACTCATAGTTCTTCTGAAGGCACACATTTTCAAAAAGTTAAGTTTATTAAATTTTTGTGAGTCATTGTTGAACCAGTTGTAAACTGGCAATTGATGTCAAAGTGTTTTTAACGTATTCACATGTTTAACTAACGAAACAAAACTCGGCGTCCGAGAATGACCTTTGCGACATAACTGGTATTTTTCATTTATTTATCGCACCTTCGAAAGACTATTTTAGATTTAAAAATTAACTAATTCTCGTATAAATTCGCATTTTGCAAAAGTTCACGTCGCCATGAGGTTTTCAAGTACTTTATGTCTGTGGCTGAACGAAGGTCTATATAGGTTCAAGGTTAATTAACAAGAGGATGACTAAGGAAAGTTGCATTACTTGTCTTTATCTACGCATGCGCTTGGCATGTTAACGATCAGCTGTTTCTGAGTTACGTCTTCTATCCGCTAGGTGCCGCGGGCGTTCAGTTTATCAAGAAGAGATATAGTTTTGTTTAATCAGAAATGTCATTCTGGTTCAAAAAGTGGCGCGCTATTTAAATAACGGCACACTACCTACTAGCATAATCGGAGTGTCCTACCTGCAGCTGGACATGAACGACGCAATAATGTGGCCACAAACATTTTTATTAAATTCTTACGACGAGTTTTACTCCGATTTTGTGTGTGTTAGTGTTATGTGTTCGTATATGTGTTAGTGTTAGTACAAGCCTGACGAAGCCGACAGTGTTCGGCGAAACAGCGCTGTAGCTATATTCTGCAACTAAGGACTGAAGACAACTAATACAAGGTAATTAATTATAACAAAATAAACACATTACTCTGTACGCACACATATTCACATTTTTAACAATAAATGTACATGTTAAAATTATTTAAGTTTATATTAACAGAAGTAGCAAAGGTTGAAAGTTACAGTTGCTAAAATACTTGTTTGCTTTTATAACCTGCCAACTTTGTATATGGTGATTTACGGCTCATATTAAAAAAATATATATATAGTAATGTTATTGTCCTGTATTACATTTTTTCTTCAAATCAAGACAATATTTTGAAATAACAAGTGAATTTAAACCACTCTGCTGCTATTGTTAAAAAAAAGCAAAACATAAAACAAATAAAAGTTTACTTTTTTAAATTAACATGTACTGATGCCTAACACAGAAACAGAAAAACGTACAAGATTATATTCTTGCGGAGAACGGATTCAAAATGGCGTAGTTGTATCAGAACCTTAAAGCACGTTAACTAAAACCGTAATAACCCAAATAAACTTAAAACAGCACACTCACGTCGATTAAACATTCAAGACTTATCTCGTAAGCAACCGAGTTGGAGCGGTAATTTTATCTGAACAGTTTTAATGAGAAAAGACAGATCCAGCCGCCGGGCGAGAGTGTATTACAGAAATTAACAACCTCTCTTACTTTGTGTACGCTGTTAAATAATACAAGACAATTTGTATTCGCTATTGTGAACGGAATATTATACTTGATCGAGTTTCTTAGTAATGTTCTTAGCAAAGTGAGGTCGTTAGATTGCTTTATTTTCTGGGTGTATTACTTTTACTGAATTATTCCTTCGATTTATTAAGGTTAAAATCAATGCCAGTGAATTTTTAGTCACAAGAGTACTCAAACCAAATAGAAAAATCAACGTATAAAAAGCTAGAGGACATATTATCCGTCTAAAAAGCATAGAAGTAAGGCCAATATATGGCTCTTTTTAATACAAAAAATACTAAAACTTGATTACAATATCTCTATTACTAATAAACAAGCTGAACGTTTACTTGTTGAAAAAAACTTGAGATTTTTGCTATGTTTCGAGGTAGGAAACTGTATGAAATGAACAACAGGCCACTAACCATATTGGTTGCCACTCCCCTGGCATCCGGCCAGTTGCTCTCATCTCGGTCTGATAACACGTGTTTGCCATCAGGTGGGTGTGTGTGTGTGTGTGGGGGGAGGGGGTGTTTCCGTTGTTTTATGTATTTGTCAACATTGTGTTTTGCCATCTCAGTCTGAGCTCTGAGACGCATTACCAAAATGTTTAAGAATAGTGGTATATTTTAGTTTTTATATTTAAACTAGCTGACCCGTACGGCGTTGCTCGTGGTGGTTGGTATTTTCAGTCTTTTTAAAGTAATTGTATTCTTTTTAAGTGTTCAGTCAGTGAATGGTATTTGGCTTTTATGTATATAGATCTTAAATAATAAAAGCACTATTGTCATAATAATAAAAGATCTGAAATTATGATTTTAGTAAATTTGATCCCCCCAAACCCCTCCTAAAATTTCGAAATTTTTCATACCCTTTCTTAGTGAACACCTATGGAACTAGAGGAAGCTACATACCAAATTTCATTCCAATCTTTCTGTAGTTTTGAAGAAATAGTTTTTTAATAACTTTGATCCCCCAAAACCCCCCCTAAAATTTCGAATTTTTTTTAAAACCCTTTCTTAGTGAGCACATATGGCCCTAGAGGAAGCTACATACCAAATTTCATTCCAATCCGTTCGGTAGTTTTGAAGAAATCGTTTGTTAATAACTTTAATCCCCCCTAAAATTTCGAATTTTTTCAAACCCTTTCTTAGTGAGCACCTATGGCCCTAGAGGAAGCTACATACCAAATTTCATTTCAATCCGTTGGGTAGTTTTTGAGAAATCGTGATGAGTGATTGAGTGAGTGAGTGAGTGGTATTTCGCTCTTATATATATAGATTGCTTTCTTTAACATAGGCAGATTGCTTTCTCTAGGTTTATGTTAATGCAGTTTTAGTCACTTGATAACCGGAATTGATTGGTATTGCCGAAACGACATGTATTTATTTAAAGTTATTATACAAATTATATCTGCTAGGATCCTTGAAATAAATAAGTTTTAGTACAATTTTCTGCCAATCCTAACGTAACACTTTCACTTGAGTTTGTCGACGCGTTTCGGAGTTCCTCCATTATCGAGACCTATTTCAGTACTCTGATTGATAATGAGAGTTTATAAATATTGAAAAACGCCATTTATTACTTAAGGTAAATATTTTAAACAAATATACATGTATGAAATATATATCATTAGAAAACCAATTTTAAAAAACATAGTCCTCAACTTAATTGCATAAATTATTTAAAAAAAATGTAATTTCCATTCATAATATTGTTTAAATATGTTAGATGATAAAAAATGTAGAGAATTTATAAAAGGCCGGTAACATCGGTTACAAGTTTTTACGCTGAACATCTATGGATTCACTCTGATGGATTTTTTTTATAGGATCAAAGTAAAGTGAGCGGATCTTGTTACTGAACTATGAACTTTACAACTACTTCAACTCTAAAAATAAATTACCTTAGCCTATATTAAAAGCTGGAAAAGAAATAAAATTCATAGGGAAAACTTGTGACTGAAATATGAGTTTTAAAATATCTTAAAGTTAACATTGTATTCCTGAAAGAAACAACAAACTAGAACTGATTTTTCGGAAACAATATCCTACAAATATAACCCGTAAACGTAAACTTTCATTCCAAAAAGCATTAATAAATAATACATGTATTTGCACAAGCACTTTGTTTATCGTTTTCAAATGCACGGATGTCGATGTCGTTTTTTTTATATGCTTTTTCTTTTAACTCACTATGGTTGATTCAGTCCACTGTTTAAAAATAATATAGCGCATTCGCAAGGTTGTATTCCTTAAAATATAACAGCTGTTTTTATCAATCATCTTTAATACATCAACAACTATGTGAATCTTTTAAGTTTATGTTTACAACTGTTAGTTTACCTTCTGGTTACCGTATAGTATGTCGCATGCGTATGATATCTATTCCTTAAAATATAACAGCTGAATTCGTCCATCACCTGTCCATCAATAACTATGAAACCTTGTATAGGTATGTTTACAATTTATACTTCAACTTCTGTATTGTTATTATATTAACAACACATTTTCATCATAAATAAATGTCCATTTTAAATTTAAATTATACCATATAACTAAATGTTATTACATTAGTAGGGTATTTAATTTGCATAGATATAATTAAAATCAAATTTATTAAATACAATTGAATATTGATACAGTGCTACTTTTAAAGAAAAACTTCTATGACTAAAAATAAAAATAAAATATATATATATTTTTAAACAGGCTTTCCTAAAAAGAGTAAAAATGTTTAACTAAACAAATATAATAAAACTCCATTGATATCTTTAAAAAAAAACTTATTGAAAACTAATAAACATTTTCATAAATAAGCACTTATAACTTTTACCCATGCTTTTTCTGGACATGTGTATGAAATAATTTAAAAAAAATGTTAAAACTTTTATAGGAAAAGCATGTTTTTAAAACTATTTTTTCTATTACATTCAACTAAAGCTGATCGCGATTAATTGGAAAACACCATTTTTCATTAATTTAATTTCCTTTTAATTGCTATAACAGTAAAAGTAACAAACAAAGGATAACTGTACAACTGCGTCCATTATTTTGACGGGTTTAACATACGTAGTAACAAGGTGTAGGCAATCATTAATTTGCATGGGCAATAAAATTGGACCCTGTTTTACTGTTATTCTTTGTCCGATACTTTGACTGGGAAATTCGCTGGGAAATTAAACACGCTACAAAATATACTCTTGACGTTTTTATAGAAATCTACTGCTTTTGAGTTATTTTTATTTAAAATGTTTTAATGGCCGTCATTTTGAAATAGATTATTGGATTAAGTTGCGTATTTTACACTAACTAGGTAATTAGGGGCCTTGTTAAGTGTGAAATCAATCGGTTAAAACGTTCTAAAGATGCAAATTATTTCGTAAAAAACAAAATGGCTGCTATACGGAAAACTTTTCATTTTAGGGTATATCATTATTGGAGCTATTGTGTCTGTTGAATAAAAAATAAGCAAAAGCTTTTAGCATTTAGTCTTAGCTTTAGTTTTCACTATAAAGTCAAAGCTTTTAGTCTTAGCACTTGGTTAAAGTGAGGTGAATAACCTTTGGCTAAGCCTAGTTATCAAAAGCTGAAACATTTTAGCCAAATCTGTCATATATGTTTTAAGTTATAACTTTTGCTTATTTTTTATTTAACAGACACATAGGTGAACTATTAGTCTACATAAAAAAAAACAATTAATCTATCATTTTGCAATACTTTCCATTAGTTCAAATATAACGTTTGATAAACAACCTCACAACTCTTTTAATTTAACTTTTAATCACGCTATCGTGAATATTGTAATAATTCTACCCTGAAGCTACACAATTCGCTAACAGTTATTAATAATTTAAACCAGAGCAGTGTAAACACTAAACTTTCAAGACTTATCGCATAAACCACAAGTAAGTGAGCCGATTGTTTAATGTTAATAAACCGTTGTAATGAGACAAGGCAGATCCTGCGAGGTTAAGTTATACAAATTAACAACCACTCTTATATCCTCCCCTACTCCCGCTCAACCCTGCTGTGTGCTTATATTATCCTTTATTAAACAATGTCTACTCAGCACTGAGCACGGATAATGAAACTAAATTGTCTTTAGTTAAACTCTATGTAAATTAAGAGGGAAGATTTCCTTGCTTATTTTATAATATATTATTTAACAGAACAGTTTTTTAAACGTTACCTACTTTTGTAGCTTATACTTTTATATATGACAGTTTCATCAGATCTGAACTCGGAATCATTTTTAGAATTCACAAATTTCATAATTTATAAAAACCTAAACATAATTTGTCCAACCCTTAAACCGTGGGCTTTTTATAAATTTTCGGAACAGGCATTCTAGTATTTTACAACTATTAAAACATATGTTTAGTAATAGTAATTATTTACGAAGCCTTTTTGATTGGTAAACTAGATTTAATTTTTACTACTCGATAGTTAAACCATCCAAAAATATGTTTGATGTGATAACTTCTATTGGCCCGTTGGGCACTTTCGCTTGAAAATGTTTCTGAAATCTCGCGTCACGCAAACTTTTTGCGTAGACATAAGTCAGAGCGTGAATAGGGAATAGGCGATACATATTATATATAGACAAGTAAGCGCGTGGAGAGGGAATAGACGCTACATAGTATATAATAATAATACGTTATTATAATTATTATAATATTAATATATTATAATAAGTATGCGAAAAATAATGAACATTATAATGTAAGCATTATTTATTTAGTAACTAATAATTTTGAGCATAATTAGTGTATGCACTCTACATAGAATTCTAAGAATAATTCAATATGTAAGGGATAATTATAATAATTATTATTACAATTATTATATTTGTGCGTTTTAAGTTTTGGAAAGAAGATAGATTTTTGTCTAACTGAAGTAAGTTTAGACAATATTTTACGTCTTGTACATTTTGACAAAGTAATATTTTACATTGTTTTATTTTGCTTTAACTTATTATTACTCACTTAAATATAAAATTTAGCTTCATATTTACAACAATGGAGGTCATACACGTTAATTGAGTATCTATTCCCCACAGAGTAGTTTCTGCCAATGCTTTTTCTACTATTTGGCTTTAATTGTACATGACACGATTCACTGGGGTTTGAGGCAAGGACCAGAGTTGTTAGTCATGTTTCGAACAATTGGCGCAGGTTCAAACCATACACTTTAATAGTAACAGGAGATATTTATTCTGCAAAAAAAAAGAATATATCGCGGATATGAGCAAACCGGTAACTTTTGGAACCTCCTGTGAAATTCAAGCACTATCCGAAATATTTTTTATGAATTTCAGGTGTACAGAGATGGTGTTTTGTTGAGGGAGAGTTTTGGCGAACCGATTTGGATTAGGGAGGCTAAGGATTACTGGGGAACTGACGGGAGGCCACTTTGATGTTCTCATTCCTCTCACACCTTCTTTACCTGACACCTCAATGGATATTAGTGTGGAGGTAATACAGTCAGCTTCCCGATCCCAGGTTTCAGACGATGGTCTCCAAATTGCTCAACTTCCAACCCTATCAGAACAGTGTACATCATCATCTGATGCAGTTCGGCCACATCCAGAACAAATAACAACAAACGAGGAAAACAAAGACGAAAGCATTTTTCAAATACAAATCGCGTAAATGCACATAGGCAAGCGGTAAAAAAAACCCACTGTCTCAAAATACACACATAATTAGCTAAAATACTTTAAGATGTAACATTTGCTGTAGGTAACCATATTATTGCAATATCGAAGCATTGTCCAGTCAGCTAGTAGTACATATAGACAAGTAAGCGCGTGGAGAGGGAATAGACGATGCATAATATATTATAATACGTTATTATAATATTATAATTATTATTATAATAATTATCCCTTACATATTGAATTATTCTTAGAATTCTATGTAGAGTGCATACACTAATACCTCACTCAAAATCATTTGTCACTAAATAAATACTCTTACATTACAATGATCACTATTTTTCGCATACTTATTATAATTATATTATTATTGCATAATAATATTATAATTATAATAATACTATCTGACCCGTACGGCGTTGCCCGTGGAAGTTGGTATTTTCAGTCTTTTTGACGTAATTGTAATTCTTTTTAAGTGTTCATTGAATACCTGTGCGTATCCTACTGTGGTCATGAAAAAAAGTCTTCGCTATTTAGGAAAGCACTGAAAATTCTATTCCTGTAAACTACTATCTAACATTGAAAAAGCTTTAAATATATCGTTTTAATTTATAGTTTTTACTATGTTTGACTTTTACTTAATTTCATTGACAATGTTGCGAGCACCTACGGCCTTAGAGGAAGCTACGTACCAAATTTCATTCCAATTCGTTCTTATAGAGATTTTTAGTAACTTTGACCCCCTCTCCCCAAACCACCCTAAAATTTCGAATTTCTTTTAACCCTTTCTTAGCGAGGCTTTAAATTAGCTGGGGGTCGTAGAAAAGATATTTGAATCACTTTGTAACATCCGCGTTAATTTAAAACGTTATAACAAACTGGTTCAAATAGAGTTTGTAATTTTAAATGTATAGGCCTAATTAGTATAAGATATATATTGTTTAGTATTTAAATATAAAATATACAGTATATATCAAAATAAAGCTACGAATGTGATATTTTAATGGAATTTAGTTTAATTCAGATGGTTTGTTTAGTTTTCAATAAAATATGTTTAAACTCGTGTATGTTTATGGTTATGCATGGTGTCAAATAATTTGTTTGTTATTATTATTATTGATAGCGAAAATATGTTTTGAAAAGTATTAAAAACTTCATAGTTATGATATATTTTATATGAAAAATATTTTAAGCAGCATATCTCTAAGTAGGCCTATATAGATATTTAATAACCATTTTTTTTTTATTTGTGTTTGTTTATAATTTTTAAATCTAACCTTAAAAGCTGTTGGTTTTGAAGAGTATTAAAGTGATTATAAATTTGCTAAGTAATGTTGCTATGGTAAAACATGTAAACAAACATAAGCTTTTTATACGAACAGCTGTTTTTGTGAGCTATGGTTTTGAGTTCATACAATAAATGCTGTTCAGTTTCTTCCAAATTTGAAACATTTTCGGGAAACTTTTCAAACTTTTCTTTACGTATAAACCTTCTACGAACTACTATAAACATTTTAAGACCAAAAATAGTAAAATCGGTCCAGTCGTTCTCGAGTTTTAGCGAGACTAACGAACAGCAATTCATTTTTATATATATAGATTACTAAATTATAACATTAGAATTATGCAATTTCAAAATATGATATAATATTTATTGACAATATATTGACTTGTGTAATTTGTTGACCTTTATTCTCCTCTAATATTTATACTGATACAAATATAAATCGGTCATAGAATTCATTACTTCCAATGTGTAGTCTTAAGCCCACCCAATGTTTTTTTCTTTTGAAACTATATTATAAACTAAAATGTGTCCATGCCAACTGATACCACCTATTGATTTGAGTCAGCGGATTGTTCTCAATATAGTGTTTGTTAATTTTTTAGAAGTATATTTGGTTTGAAAATTAATCTGAAATGTACTCTAGGGAAATTTATGAGTTAATAGTGGAAAGTAGTGCAGTTTCTAATAGTGATAGTTACAATTCTGCTGTACATTTTCCTTACGATAGAAGATTATTTTTCGACTATGAATGGTGGAGAATATATTCCTAACACATTTGATTATTTATCTTAAGAAGTTCGATAGTCAAACCTAACACTGATGGTTTACTGATCCCATTCAAGTTTTAGTGGTAGATACATGAAACTTCTCTCAATATTGCAAATGTATGCCTGCCAAATAATCGACCAAAGTGGATCATGTTCCGGCAACTTCGTATATCTGCTAAGTTGCAAAGTTAGGAATGTAAGCATAAGGCAGTGTCCTGTTAGAAGTTGTTATTCAATCAGATATTAAATTTTAAGGAAAAAAAGGAATGAAGCAGTTTCATTGCTACAAAATGGAAATTTTCTCCGTAAAACGCATGCAAAAATCATTTCTATGATAATAAAAGAATTATGATATACTGGTATGAACTATAGTTTGAAAATTTATATTTAAATGTTTAAAAAGATTGAGCTTAATTAATATCCGACATTAGGTCTCAAATTACCATTAATCATAGTTTACACCCTCTCACAATCAATAATTCAGTAAATTTCTTATCTGAGTAAAAAATAAGATAACAGTATTGTAAAAATTTTAACAAATGACAGATCAGACGTCTGACAGATCATGTATGACAGATCATTCTTTGTTTATTAATTCGATGTAGGCCTAAATTTATTTTAAAACAAATCTTTTACTAATACTTTTGTGGATACGACAGACGTAAATAGGCTTGCGATTTTTATTTTCAATTGTATTTTTATTGGTTTTGATTTTGAATGTTTTTTTAAAAATTTTGTAACTGGAAAATTGTACGTTTATCGTAAATGTTTATACATTTAATTTTAAATATGAATTATTGTCAGTCGGACACATTTTGCAAATACAGTATTGTAACGCCAGCTTTAAAGTTGGTCTAAGTACTTTTCCATGTTAAATGTAACAGTATATAATTAAGACCGGTGATTTTATTTGAAATTGAATTTATTTCTAAAACACTCGACTTCACAGTTTTACTCGTAAATACGGTTAGTATTATTATATTTTTTTAAAAGATGTACCTTTAGAGACCTATGCAACGCTGTTTAGATAGGAAGAACAATCTTATGAGTTAAAACCCTTCAGAGAGTTCTGAAAGAAAAGTACTCATTATTTAATCACACGGATTAATAGACACAAAGCCGCAAAAGTTGTATCAAAAAGCTTTTATTACTTTCATTTTCGTATATTTACACACTTAACATCTGTTCTTTTTTAAACTTTAAATTAAATGTGCTCTTTTTTTACTTAAGTATGATTATGACAAAAATACATCATCAGGCAAGCTTGTGATTATAATCCCATACAACGCAAGTTAAATTTATAGGATAATTATGTGCAAACACAATTTATGAATAAGTTTTATACAAGTTTAAATTATTATTTAACTTTAAATAAAAGTCTTACTTTTTGGAGGTGTTACAAAGTGATCTTGTAATTTTGGAACTAATAAGATATGCTCCTTTCTGGAGTTAAAATAAACGTGTTTTATATTGTAGTTGCTTTTGTATTCAGAGTGTTTATAAAGTTCCTTTAACCCCCTTTACTATTTTTGTTACTGAAATTAAATTAACATAACTTTTGTATATATATTGTGTTGCTTAACAGGAAATTTATTTTGACTAATCTGAACCTCTATGATTTTAGAGGCTTAAACGTCAGGACACGGAATCAAAAAGCGTGCTCACTTTAAAATCTCGACCAAAATGCTTACTAAAAGTATTTTCTGAATTCTACTTTCCAAGTTTTAAGTTGCAGGATGATAATTTTAACAATTTCGTTACTGTAATTATCATTTAAAGCATGTTAAAAGACCAGTTTAATCGTATAATAATTTGTTCTGTATGTTTTATTTATGAGATAATACAATAGTCTATCAAGGTATCTTCAGTTCGACTTTTATATTTACCAAAGAAAAGTAAATTTTTGTTACCTGATACACATACATGCATGTCGAAATTATAAGGAATCAGTTACTTGAATAATATATATGAATATTAAGCATTCACAATTTTGAAATACACTCATTATATAAAAGCCATTACTTTCATTTATAATTCATGAATTCGGTATACTTATACAATTTACCGCCCACCTTTTCAGATTGGCAAAGGATTTATTTTAGTTGTAATGTCAGAGTAACCGGCTCTAACCCAAAGTAGGTGCTCAAAGAGCTAACTCTCGTATTATTAGGCTTAGTACCAATAAGCCGTATGTAGATTAAACGCCCAGTAGAAACGTATAACCAGGTTGTTATAAAAATGCTTACTAAACTACGTTTCGATATTTGTGGCATTTTATTTATATAGCCTAATGGTTTTTAAATAATCAAAATTATGTTTAATGTTAATCTTAACAATATAATAGCAATTTAAACAAGATTGAATAAATTTGGCAGAACAAAACTTGAAAAACGCTCCAGCTACAATAATTTCAATTAAACTATAACTGATGATACATGACGTTATAGTTTGATTTTTGTAGTTCTTGCATCACTGAAGATGACGACATTGTCGTTGAAACGCGTTTGAGTTAGTAAACGTATAAATAGTGAGATTTTGTGATCAAGTAGTTTTATTCCATCGAGTTAACTCCCAATCCAATCTAAGCTAAATAGTTATTAACCTAATTGAATATTTGTATGTGGTTCTCGTCTCCTTACACTTTCAATAATTACTTCATCATGCCGTACAGTAACCTCAATCTTGGAGTGTGTCTGGGAGGAGTAGGTAAAACTTTAAGAAACTTTAAAGGAGACACAGTCCAGTACGGAGTTGTAAATTTCTTAGTTAAATGTAATTTGTGAACCTAGTTTTCGCGGAATTGGTTGAACCATTAAGACAGATTCGGGGAGAAATAGAAGGGATGGCACACCCATTAGGCCAGATTCATTCCTAGTCTGAGGATACTGTACATAGGTACAACGTCAAGGGATATAAACTTTAGCTATTTAGTCCGTCTTAAATTTTCTCAATTTTTAAGATATCGAAATAAAGGAGAGTACGTTTCGAAGGACCCACTCAAACACTCTGATCAAAAAACTAAGAGTCAAACTTTAGTCTTTTTAACATGCTTCTCTAAATTTTACTTTATATGTCATGTCAACTTATGTCTTGTTTATAAATAAATATTTTTAACTGGTTTTAAATATTTATACTTTACCAATTGAGTTGAAATTCGGTACAGTTGCGCATAACTCTGATGAAAATAAAGGTATTTAGTTAATAAGCAAACATTTAACATGAAACGGCAATATAATGGACGAGAGTAATAATCTATATATATATAAGCGAAATACCACTCACTCACTGACTCACTCATCACGATTCCTAAAAAACTACCGAACGGATTGAAATTAAATTTGGTATGTAGCTTCCTCTAGTGCCATAGGTGCTCACTACGAAAGGGTTTGAAAAAATTCGAAATTTTAAGGGGGGTTTGGAGGGACCAAAGTTATTAAAAAGATTTCTTCAAAACTACAGAACGGATTGTAATGAAATTTGGTATGTAGCTTCCTCTAGAGCCATAGGTGCTTACTAAGAAAGGGTTTGAAAAAAACTGGAAATTTTAGGGGGGTTTGGGGGGTAAAAATTACTAAATCACGATTTCTCCAAAATTACCGAACAGATTGGAATTAAATTGGGTATGTTGTTTCCTCTAGGGCCATAGGTGCTCACTAAGAAAGGGTATGACAAATTTCGAAATTTTAGGAGGGGTTTGGGGGGGGATCAAAGTTACTAAAATCATAATTTCAGATCTTTTATTATTTTATGAAAATAGTGCTTTTTTATTTAAGATCTATATATATAAAAGCCAAATACCACACACTGACTTAACACTTAAAAATAATACAATTACGTTAAAAAGACTGAAAATACCAACCACCACGGGCAACGCCGTAAGGGTCAGCTAGTATAAGAGTATATTTATTCAATGTGCGTACTTTTACGAATAGGAGGGTTGTTGGATATAGTAGATATATTAGGTATTGGGTTTAATTATATTCGTTTATAGATATAGTGGTTTTTATGTAAACGTATTAAGTTGCGTAAGACAGACACAAGTATAAGCAGGGAAGAATAAACTTGGTTCTGTAGAGTGTCGAGCAAGGCGGAAATATCACGGAAAATATCATAGTTTGGGTTATATAAACGAAATTATTACTTAGAATCAGGGCCAGTTTGCTACAACGGAGGCCGGAACGAGAAATCTTCACGAGTTTTAGGGATCTTCAGTGTGAGATTTTCGCTGGTAAATCTTAGGTAGGCCTAATCGTATCGTATCCAATGAAACAATGCGTAAGTAATATATTTTTTTTCTTCGTTTGATATTACTTTTGCACAACTATTGTTATTTGCATCACTTTCCATCGAAAGCATTCGTAGTTATTTTAGTTATCAGCCGAGTACAACGAAAGTGATTGTTCCCCAATCTCAAATTTAGAGCAAGGGATAAACGATTAACTGATTTTCCATTGCTATAGTTTAGTTTCGTGTTTCCCACCAGGGACACTACTGCATTTATGCTTTTGAAATCATCTGGTCTTAAATTACAATAAAGATGTCAAAACATACGGCAAAATTTTCCTGTTGTATTTAAGTGTTTGGAAATGACTGCAGGAAATGTTCCTTGACATACCAGATACGTTATTGTAAAATGTTAAAAATAATCAGAACGCACCATAAACATCAATCTGAACTTTTAAGTTGTGTTTTTATGTTGTTAAACTCTGTAACTAATTTATGTTTGTTGAGATACATTTGTTTGTAAAAATATGTAAAATTAGTAATTACATGCTTATATTGTGAAAAATTTGCTGCTTTTTATTTTGCTTAGGAAATTTTTTTTTATCATGATTAAACATATCGTTCATAACTAGTACCGAAAGTGCTTTTCCAGTGCTTGATAGAACTTTCGTGCTCGGATTCGACACTTGCGTAAAACACGATTGTGCACAATTAAGGGACACTTTCGCTACTAACAATGAAACTCTTAATACTAATTATCACCTTTTCTGAAACGACTTATTTTTTTTATATATTGAACTAAAACAATAAATGATATAAAAATGATTCAAAGAATATCCAAAGAATTGATATGGAAACTCAAAAACTGATGTAGCTGTGCTACTCGCAAGCCAACGTGAATTATTGGGCGTAATAAGTAATGGGCTCAAGAGCAAGCAATTATTTAATGACTATATGAGCGGAAGACATCTCCATAGGTCAAGCTGAAAAACTGTTAACGCAGCCAATTTATAAACGTAACGGAGAAAATGTTAAACTATTCAACCGGTCACAATATTTAGCAGCAATGTACTTTATAAAAGAATTTTTGATAAATGTGAATAGTAATTTAAAATAACAAAACACATAAATAAACAAAGAACTATTACCAAATTACGTCTTGCTGGTAAATATTTTCTATAGGACTATTTCTTAAAATTTGGTCTTGACTCTATTTACTCACTGTGTAAAACTAATTCAAATAATATTATTCACTTTCTTTACGCCTGTGAAATGTTTACATTATTCAAATATATACTGTTGGTACAAACTGCGACAAAAATTTTCTTTTTAACACACAATATGATATTCAGGAAGACTATTTTATCGTAGACACTGCTTCGTTTTTAAATATCCGTGCAGGTTACCAAAAAAAGAAATTACTTTTTCATCACTCAGTACCGAAAGTAGCTACTTTCGATGTCAGCTGGTAGCAACGAAAACGATCGTTTCCCAAGCTCTAATTTAGAGCAAGGGAAAAACGATCAGCTGATTTTCCCTTGCTCTAAATTTGTTTTCCCTTGCTCTCAATTAGTTTTCCATTTGCCCGCTACGCGCTCTGACGTCGCTTTGCCGTTTATTATGTAGGCTTATTATAGTAAATTTGTTATTATAAAAAAATGTTAATTGAGAAATATAATAGTTCGCATTTTACTGAGGTTTCTTCTTCAGCATTGTGTGTATTTTTGCGTCGTGATGAAAAGTACCGTTCATAACTTGTACCGAAAGTAATTTTCCGGCACTTGCTCCAATTATTCCCGTACTCGGCTTCGCCTCGTACGTGAAACACACTTTCACATGCTCGGCTTCGCCTCACACGTGAAATTCGATATTCCTGTGTTCGGCTCCGCCTCACACATGAAACTTGGGCGCGCACCGGAAAGTGCCACTTTCGGTACTAGTAATGAAATATACTATTTTCTATAATAAAAAAGTATTCAGCTTGACTTGTGGGAAGATAACTTTATGAATAAAACTTACACAAAATCTCACAACTAATACTTTTACTAACACAAACTATACTAACTCGTTTTAGTAAACTTATGTTTTGTTATTTCTATGTTAATAGTTATTATAAGAGAACTTTATTTTTGGAATAGATTTTTTTTTGTCTTCTTGCTTATCTGCCTTTCTTAGCTTTGACAAGGCGAAAAAAAGTCAAAGCTAAGAAAGACGGATAAGCAAGAAGACAAATGTTTCAAGCATCTTAGCAGAAATAATAATAACAAATGCAGTAATATTTTAGTTAATTATTAATATATTTGTTATTTTTGTAGTAGACATAATGCAAACTTCATGCTATGAAATGGTATATTTTTAAACAATAAATATATTTTATTTAATTTTGAAATGGTATTAAGTCAACCGTTTTAAATAATTGACCAATAGTAAATATAAGCTCCATTAAATACAATTACACGTTATAAAGTATTTTCTAGTAATAATACTCTATACGCAGATTTATAAGAGTATATTAACACCCTACTTTGGAGAGTGATTAGCCGTGTTGATTAAGTCATCAAGGCGTACATAACTATTGTGCTAACTCTATATACAGAGATATTTAACTTAGATTTGGGCTGAAGTGTTCAAGTGAGTTATATTACTGTTACATGCTATGGCCTGCGTGATATGTCACTTAGCGAACACCTTTCCACGCAAGAGAAAGAGAAGTAGGCCTATGAACCATTTAGATTTATTTTAGTTAAGTTATTTACGATGTTTAGTAAAATGAAATACGATTATTGTTTCGAAAAACTTCAAAAGTTTGTAATAACTAGGCCTAAGGCTGTCGTGAGTTATTATATTGAACTGTTAAAACCACAACGGTAAATAATATAAAACTTACTAAGCAGTATACTCTTATAGTGTTTACTTATTTTTAACGATTATTTCTGTTTAGTTTGTTAAATATTAAATGAGTTATCTATAATACACATACATAGGCTATATAAATAAAAAAGTTTTAGGCTATGAGGTATAAGTTTGTAACCATCACTGATGATGATGACCTGGTCATCAAAACGCGTTTGAATTATTAAACGTTCTTTATGAGAAACTGTGTTCTGTTTTTTGATTTATATAGTGTTATTTCTCATAAGTCCAGTTCAAGTTTAAATTTTATACATAGGCTATATTAAGTTAACGTAAGCGAAGGTGCTATAACTCCGCAACCTACCCCCACAACCCCATGTAGGCTATATGATAGCCCTCCACCCCATCCATCATGACGTTTTCGGTTTGGAACTGCGGGGGTTGGGTTTGGAGAAATGGGTGTCAAAAGAGGGCATCGCACAAATGGACTTCTTATAGGAAGTCGGTGATGCAGCTGGGGATTGAGTTCCAAAGTAGCCTAGACTGACGGAAATGTTCCTAAATGTTCTAAAAGCTTCCAGAATATTATTAGAATGTTCTAGAATACTCCAGAATGTGTAAAATATTGTTCCTAAAAAATAATTTACGTGAAATTTTATAATCGAAGTAAAATGTACCTCATACAAACTGGTTTAAATCATGCTTTTTGAGCTTACTGTATGATCGTGTATGTAAGCCTAAATGAGGAACATAGATTTATGTGGAAACACATTATACGTGTTTGGGCCAGTGAAATGTCAATATTTACCCGCTATTTCTTTCATTCATATCTACGAGCGAAGCCGCGGAACAGTTATAGTGTAATGTTAGTATAAATTGGTGAACTAATGTGATAGTCAAAGTGAATTGAACTTAGTAATTGACCTCAAATATGACACATTTCTTTCTAATGATAAATCATTGAAGTTATGGAAAAAGGTTTTAAGTCAGAAAAATGTTTAACTCTATTGTACGAATAAAATATATATTTTTTGTGATTTCAATGGTTACGCTGCCAAACTTCAATGCTAAAGATGTTGAAGTTAAAAAACAAAGTTTCGTGGTTTTTATATATATATATATATAGCCGAGATTCGAACCTGGTATCTTCTGATCAGGAAGATGCCACGCTATACCTTCGGCTATGAGAAAAACTGACAACAAAACAACACTTTAGTTATTTGCTACCGTATTGCCTACCTCGCCCCTTCTCCTCTCGCTGTTATAATATATACTGTAATGCAAGCCATGAGTTTGTCAAACTTTTGAGTGCTTCTCCTGTTAACAATTTCTGACTTAAGCCGTTTTGCCCTAACTTCAAAGAAATAAAGTAAAGATATTTAATTACGATTGCTTGTGTCTGAGGCGATAAGATCAAGAAAATATCCAAAAATATTTTTTTTTCCATGAAGGTTGAGATTTGAAATTTGGTTCATATATGATGATCTAGTAAATCACTCCTGTTTTAATAACTTAGTTTAAGGAATGAATTCAACTACTCCTAATAATTTGTTTATTATTAATTTGGTTATATAAGATGATCTAGTAAATCACTCCTGTTTTAATAACTTAGTTTAAGGAATGAATTTAACTACTCCTAATAATTTGTTTATTATTTCTTACTATTTGCAGCTAGAGAACTGAAATTTCATGCATTTATTTCTTTAGTTATTCATAGAAAAAGTAAATCACACCATTTCAATAAATTCTATGTATAAAGCGTAAAAATAAGATAGTTACTTGTATTAATAAACACCAGTAGTTCTGAGAACAGTAGACCTCAAAAAAAAAAATTAATAAATATGTAAAATCTACCTTGTACGTGTTGCAGATTTGTAAA
>JAGFPH010008903.1:0-51367 GCA_018207615.1 Philaenus spumarius
TACATTGTATTTTTTGTTTCACTGTATCGTTATTTTTACATTGTATTGTTGTTTATATTGTATCGATATTTTTGCATTTTATCGCTATTTGTACATTGTATTGTTATGTTCCATTGCATCGTTACTGGTACATTGTGATGTTATATACCATTGTATCGATATTTGTACACAGTATTATTATGTTTCATTGTATCATTATTGGTACACTGTACCTTTATTTTTCCATTGTATTGTTAGGTTTACATTTTATTTTATTTTTGCGTTTTATTTTTATTTTTACATTGTATTAATATTTTTACATTGTATTGTTATGTTTACATTTTATTTTATTTTTGCGTTTTATTTTCCTTGTTACATTGTATTAATATTTTTACATTGTATTGCTATGTTTACATTTTATTTTATTTTATTTCATTTTGTTTTATTTTTATAGTTACATTGTATTAATATTGTTACATTGTATTAATATTTTTACATTGTATTGTTATTTTTACTTTACGTCGGTATTTTTACATTGTGTAGTTTTTTAACATTATATCGATATTTTTTAATTAGGTCGTTATTAATACATTATAACGTTATTATTGTGTGTCTTTATTTTTACATTGTTTCTTTATTTCACATTGTAACGACGTTCCTCTTCAACCAACAATATGTTTTGAAGTTCATTAGTATGCACGGCTCGGCCTGTATTGTGTATGTGTGGAATACGTTGCTGAATATATTCAGGTGAACACAATATGGCGTCACCGTTGAATACAAAACCAAATTAAGGCAAAGTGTAATGGAGCGCGTAGGTAATGTTCTCAAGACATCAAATGAAACTGGATTGAGACTGTTCTGGTTACGATAGAACGACGCGAAAACAGTGTTGAATAGAAATTGACCTGGCTATCTACATGTTGTAATAGAGTTCAGATCACATTCTAAAGGTCGTACAGAACAATCACAAAATGTATTTTTAAATACATTTTAAAGGTATAGTTTTATGAATTCATACTTCTATTATACTTAAAACACGAACATTATGAAAAGGTTTCCAGCATATTAGCCCTCGTCCAGATATAAATTATGTTTACTATTTATAAACATAATTATAACTAGGCACTACAGACTATCTAGCATATACATTTAATAATAATGTTCACACAAAATATTTTATGAGTCTTCAATACAGGGCAAAATCATTTTAATCAGGAAGTTACATAATATTTAAGACTCGGCAAGAGTGAGCAAATATTTCTGTGTCGACCACAACTCTCCAAGTGGCAGAGCTATACACTACTAGGATTGAGTTTGTATGCGTTTCATTCTTCCACTAGCAAATATAGGGCAGCTTAATAAAGACGGAAACTAGACGTAACCTTGACTGTAAATGTACTGAAATGCGCATGCGTGAAAATCCATGTATGTGTTATTAAACACAGTTTTCTCTCACACGTTCAAAATTAACGGATATTTTATTTGGTTATTATTCTTAAGCGAGAAATAAGTTGTGACAACCACCAGAGTGCAGTCTAAACAGTCGAGTAGGCCTTTAAAATTTTAGAAATTTTAGAACCTCAACTGAATACTGAACCTGTAATGAAAATCTTTCCAAGACAGGATATAATCTATATATTTAAAAAAATTCCTGATTTTAGTTCACTCACTTCCTGAAGTTAATACTTAACCGATTTTGATGATTCTTTTTTTATTTAAAAGATAATTTCAAGTTCCAAGTCACTGTGAAGCTAAATATTTGATTTACACTTTTATTTTAGTTTTATTCCGAGTTTTAAAAATGCATCAGTAGCCTATGCTACAACTAGGCTAAATAGGAAATACTGTAATTTGATTTTAAACAGCTGATAAACTAATTGAGTTTCAAATAAATAAGTTGTTTACTTTAAACTTATTTAAATGTCAACAGATGATTTGATTTAGGTTATGTTATTGTTGGTGTGTTTTAGGTCTGATTTGTAATGTTTATTGTTGATTCAGTAATCAGCTGTAGTCTCTAATATTTTCATTGACAGTTTATTTCAAATTTTAAATCAATTTTTAGGTTAGGTTTTTACTAAAGTGTAGACCTGAGCCTTGCTGACTATACAACGGGTTCCAACGGCACACAACGGGCTCCAACAGGGGTTTGGGGGGTGGGGGGTTGGCGTGTGGAGCACGCAGGGGTCTCCCCTAGTTTTAGTTAAATTTAAAAGAATTGATGGTAAAATAAAAATATCAACATTGTTAGAACTACATATGTTTTATTATGTTATGTATTAATTTATTGTCAACGTCAGTATCCAGTTTTGCTTTACCTTATTTATGTAGCTGCTAAGAGTCTTAGAGTTTTGTACGAAGTGACACGCTAAGAAGTGTGTACTTGTGAAGTCGCAAAATAAAGTTAAATTATTATTGTATTAATAAATTTTATTTCTTTTGCGTAAACAACCAAGGTACGAAAATATATGTTAAATTTAGTGTTGTGTAGTATAAGTGTTTCAGTGGACATAGATAACCGGCCTGATGATGCCGCGACAGTGAAACATGTAGTCACATAAGTAAGGTAAAACGATCAAATACGGTTGACAATAAATAAATTATACTGTATGACTAAAAATATAATTTTCTAGAACTTTGATTGTCCATTACTTTGAATCGAAGGAAGCTACCAAGCTCTAGTTTGCTAACTTTATATTTGAAATTGTTGCCCCCTCTCCCCAACAAGCCCTTACAAATAATAGAGCGTAAGATATGTCAAAAAATGTGTCATTTTGAGCAACAAAAAATATGTACAAAGCTAGTTAACTTATTTATAGTAACAAAAATTATGAAGCAGGTTAGTGTCTTTATGAACACTCTCTATATAAAATTGGTGCCCCTTCTTAGTTTTCTAAAAAAACTCTTCAGCTGGTGCTATGTTTTTAGTTTTTAAACATTACATGTTGGTAGCACTTCTTACTTAAAGAAAAACCTGGCAACACTATTAATCACCTCAGCAAAATAGTTCGCCCATTCAATATATAGTTTTGTTGTTTGTTCTGTAATACTTGTTTTAGATTGTTACATTTTTTGTTTGTATGTTAGGGGATAATCTCTGAAACTACTGAACCGATTAAAAAAATAGTTTTACTAATAAAAAGCTACACTATCCCTGAGTAACATAGGCTACAAACTCATTATGATAAAAACATTTTTTATTTAATTAGTTGTAAATTTAGTCGGACTACATTCTCAGGTTAGGCCTAGACTGATGAACCAACACATGTGTTTACATTTATTACCATTGCAACCAATTGAATAAAATAACACATGAAACAGCTGTTTGCTCTGATATTTCCATTAACAGCCGATCGACTTTGAAGCAATTATTTGTATTTCTAACTTTTAGGTTAGTTTTTTATTAAAGTGTAGACCAGAGCCTTGCTGGTTCTTTTAACCCTTATTATAACTGCTGTTATAAAATATACGAAATAATTTGATTCGAACATTTAACATTGTTTACCATCTTACTTTGGGGTTATTATAAATCCTACACTTTTATTATAAAGAAAACAAAACATGATTATGAGTTCTAAATGAGTTGCCGTGCGGAACACGCAGGGGTTTCCCCTAGTTATATATAAATTAAATAGTGAAGTTTCTTTCTTTCTATTAGAAGTGCTGGTCACCCACATCTGCACTCACTTTTAGTTCACCTTATCCTGGTACGCAGGAATGTCTATTTTATATATATATATATATATATATATATTTTTTTATTATTCACATAATGTTACAACTGAGCTTGGCTCATTTAGCAACTTCTAATCTATTATAGTCACAGTGTAATGGGTAACAGCCCAATGGATGTTCCCATATAGGCCCTAATGATTAATTAACTTTAAAAAATCAAGTCAGCTGGCTTGGTCCTCTTGAGTCTACGAAGCGGACTGGGTACATCCAACATCCTCAGGATCTCTGTGTTTGGGTGTCCCCGAAGGCGCTGATGGTGTCGTCTTGCATGCTTCTTAATTTCTTCGTCAACCGTGTTGACCTTCAAGTCTCTGTGTAGATCAGAGTTTCTGATAAACCATGGTGCATTCACTATGCCCCTAAGTACTTTGTTCTGAAAGACTTGGATGATGCTTCTGTTTGAAGGTTTTGCACAACCCCACAACTGGATGCCATATTCCCATATTGGCTTCAATATCTGCTTATACAGGAGAACTTTATTGTAAGTGCTCAACTCCGAGCGTCTTCCAATTAGCCAGTGCATTTTCCCATACTTAATGTTTAGCTCCTTCTTTTTCATTTTGATGTGCTCCTTCCAGAGCAATTTAGAGTCTAGCGTTAGACCCAGATATTTAGCAGTATTGCTATAAGGAACAGGTTTTTCATTTAATTCCACAGGGAGATGTTGTTTTTTTGTATTAGTGAAGTTGATGTGCACAGACTTAGCTTCGTTTAGTTTGACCCTCCACAATTTTATACTGATCAATTATTTTTAGGGGTCACCAAAGTGCATCCAGTATGTAGAATCTTATAAAGCCCATTTGGAATTCTGTGAAATCCGTCTGTTTTGAATGAGGTGCAATGCAGTTTTTACAGAGTGGAGTTGCAGCCCCACGTCAAACCCTCCTCCTTTCTCAACCTGGACTTGGGACCAGGCTATGGCGGAGTTGCAACTAGATAGATCCTACATTATCTTCATGATGCTGGAGCGGGCTGGTATGCAAAACATCTAAGCAAAATGTTGATGGCCAACTCACCAGGCGTATCGTGCCATTCAGATCAAGTTTACGGTCTGGGTTTTGATTTTAGGCGCGTTTTAATTAGTCGTAATAAAATATACCAATCCAACCTGGGCCCTTGGTGTCTTTTTCTTTTTCCACAATATTACTACTGCACATCCATTTAAAAATGTAAAAACTGTTTTTTTTTTAAGTAGTAAAAGGAATACAAGGTACCGGCTACCGTTTATGAAACGATTAAAATAAAATACGTTTTGATCTACAATCTTTTACAAATTTCATTTACTAAGCAGTAAAAATCTTTTCAAGAATTATAAAAGTGGTATTGTTCAAACAAACTTTTAAAAACCATGTTTCGTAAACATTTTTACAGAAGTGTTGACCATTGGCTGACACCGGGTAATTTACTTCGTGCTTTTTCAAAAAGTTAGAAGTTTAAAATTGAAAAAGGTTTTTGAAAGTTTGAGTAGACCTACTGTTTCTGAATTAATATGAACCAAATTATTAGGACAAATATTGGGTGTAAAACGACTATTAGGAAAGAACATCGTAGCGTTTTCAGCCTATATTTATTCAGTATAATAGACAATCACCAATATTTGTTTTCAGTATAGTAAACAATCACCTACATTTTTCACTATAGAAGACACTTGCCTACTCTTTTTCAGAATATTTTTTTACAAAATACAGAATGCCTACATTTTTTCAATATAGTAGACAAACGCCTACATTTTTCAACAATAGTAGACACTTGCCAGTCTTTTTCAAAATAGTAGGCAATCGCCTACATTTTTTCAGTATAGACAATCGCTAATATATTTTTCAGTATAGTAAACAATGAAATACATTTTTCACTGTAGTAGACAATCTCCAATACTTTTTTCAGTACAGTAAACAATCAAATACATTTTTCAGTATAGTAAACAATCAAATATATTTGTTAGTATAGTAAACAATCAAATACATTTTTCAGTGTAGTAGACAATCTCCAATACTTTTTTCAGTATATTAAACAATGAAATACATTATTCAGTATATAAGACAACCGTCTACATTTTTTAGTATAATAAACAATCAAATACATTTTTCAGTATAGTAAACAATCAAATACATTTTTCAGTGTAGTAGACAATATCCAATACTTTTTTCAGTATAGTAAACAATGAAATACATTTTTTAGTATATAAGATAATCGTCTAAATTTTTTTAGTATAGTAGACAATCGCCTATATTTTTTCAGAATAGTAGACAATCGCCTATATTTTTCAGTTAGACTACAATCACCTATATCTTTTCAGCGTAGTAGAAAATCACCAATATTTTTTCAGTATAGTAAACAATGAAATATTTTTTTCAGTATAGAAGCTTACGTTTTTTCAGTATAGTAGACAATCACCCAATTTTTTCAGTACAGAAAAGAATCACCTATATCTTGTCCGTATATCAGACCATACCAATATTTGTAAGTATAGTAAACACCCATATATCTGACCCACTTGAAGCTACGAAATTTTCTAACGAAAATCGCAGCACTAACAGCCCAATTAGTGTCAGATCATCTAAAAGTTGTAAGCACATTCCATCCAAGATGTACGTAATAAAACCCACAGTTACAATCGTAAATTCACACACAACTTGCCCGGATAACGTCTTTACCCAACTTTTCTTTCAGCCCGTTCCCAATCCGTCTTTCCATCATGATCGATAAAACCATTTCAGTAACGCCAAATACTTTATCTCCACAGCGCCGCGGGCGGAATCTCAATTTATAGCTACAATCACCAGCGTATGTTATTCTATCTTTTGTAAAGGAAAAGTTAGTTTTGAAATCTGAATTGATTTATAGCAAAACAGAACAGTCTTTCTACTTAAAAGATTGAAAGTTACAGATTTATAATTTACTAAGGCCCTTTGCAACATGGTATTTGCAAACCTATACCAGAGTTAAATAATAAGAAACGAACACAAATCTTTCTTCTTTATGTATTTACATAAGAAACATAAGCTATTCCAGTTCCTCTTATTAAGAGACCTAAGGTCGGGAGTCCTAACGATCATGGTTTCCTGTACACGTTTTTATAATTTAATTAAAAATTATATGTATATATGTGTTCGCACTCTAGCGGCCGCATTTTACGTCCGATTTAATCCAAATTCGGTACTCACGTTGGTTTTTTAAGTAGCTCCCATAAGAGCGTCAAAAAAACAACCAAAACCATGTTTTTTGACCAGAATTAAGAGTTTCTATTTTTATTTTCTCTCCCCTATACGTAGTATAAGGAGAAAGTATTGTTTTCGTCCAAATTTTCGAATTTGATTTTTTAGTGGAATTGACTGTGTTGGTGCTCCCTGAACCCCAAAAATATGTTTATTGGAATTATTTGTTTTGGTCCTCCCTGAACCCAAAAAAAGTTTTTTTTTTGTGATGTCTGTCCGTGTGTCTGTTAGGATGTGTACAGAGCTGGAGACCATACCAACGGTCCGATTTTGATTAAATTTGGTATGTATGTGTAGTTCTGGAATATTTCCAGGCGTTTTTTTTTCACATTTTTTCAAATTTTTGATTTTTAATGGGGTTTACCCCCCAAGATGGCCAAAAAACGAGAAAAATCCAAATTTCTCAAAAACAGCTCTAACGATTTTGATCAAATTTGGCTTATTTGTAGCCCTTATTATACCCACCATATGCAAAAAAAACCTCATCGTTAATGCTTCGATATTGCTTGATTTACCTAACCTAAAATTATATTCAGTTTTTGATCCAAATCAGTTGTTGATCAAAATCAGCTGTTTTAAGCTTTTCATACGAACAGCTGTTTTTTGTGCCCCTGATAAAATCAAAATAAATCTTTCTTCTTCTTCCTTAAGATTGACCTTCCATAAGATTAACATGGCAACTTTGAGGGCCACTGGGGCGAAGCCCTTAACATACATTGAGCTCATTTTAAGGGAAGCACAACTTCAGAGTGAGCTCTGTAAAATGACACCAAAAACATCAAAATCGGTTAAAAACTCTAGGAGGAGTTCTACTCACAAAATAACCTCTAGCAAATTAATTATGTATAGATAATAATAATAATAATAACTGATTTTGGGGTTTTTTGGCCAAATATGGGGTAGGTTTTTTAAAATTTGTCAAAACCTTTTTTCGTGCATCTATGCAGGCCTAATTGACAAGTTTGGTGCAAATTTGTTCGAAATCGATCGAATAGTTTTAATAATAATAATAATATGGATGTGTGTTACATGCATCTAATATTTTCCATGGTATGTCCTACTTTTGCAATTCTAAATAACCACCTCCTATGCTACTCTTGGGCAGGTATAAAGTTTCAACTGGGAGAAAGTATGTGGCGGTTATCCGGTACCGTTTATTAATTTTCTTACAAGAATGAAACATTTTCAGGGTTTTGTCTAAACAAATTATTATAGGTGATTATTCTACTCGTTTTGCTTTTTTACACGACCTTACAGAGTGCCTGGTTTAACCAAAATGGATCAAAACGTAAAAGTACCCGGTATAAATCCACGCGGGAGAAATTTTACCGTAGGGGCAGCATCTGACGGTCGGATTAGCGAGTTTTTCCGCTGCGAGCGAAGCGAAGCAGTGCATAAAACGAGACCGCAAAGTATAGGTGCTAACAAAGCATCGCGTGAGCTGAGGATGGAGGCTGAGTTGCGAAACAATTCTACTAATATATTGCGTACGCAGCTATTCAGCGCCTTCGCGAGTAGATCAACTTCCCCAATTTTTTCAACACCCTAAAACGTATAAAAGTATTTTTTGAAATTCGCTCACATCACTTCAGCTGCGAGACCGAATTTTTATTTACTTTAAGGGTAGTTATCCCACTTAACCCCCTTAAACCCAATCTAAATGCAAATGGGGCTTCCGTTTTTAATAGACCTATCACATGAGAATAATACGTATCAAACTTCTCTCTAACTTGTAGGTTTATTGTACAGAGGCAGTTGCTCCATTTTAACTTCTCAGACGGTGGTAACCAAAATTCGTTGGGTTAATTTTTTCATAACTTGTAATAACTGTACCAAACTTGCGCTCCCTAGCTTAGAGGGAAGTAAAATAAAGGATTTCGTGGTTGGTATCCCTGTTTCCATCACTAAACGCAATTACTCAAACTACTAGAGCTCTAAGTTCTCTTAAGCCTGTGCAGTTTTTCCTCTAATGAGTTCGTTAGGTATATATAATAAACGGTACATAATAAACAGCCACATACTTTCTCCCAGTTAAAACTTTATACCTTCCCAAGAGTAGCATAGGAGATGGTTATTTAGAATTGCAAAAGTAGGAAAATTTCACCATGGAAAATATTAGATGCATGTAACACACATCCATATTATATTAAGTTTTAGTAAAATTTTCTGCCAATACTAACGTAAGACTTTCACTTAAGTTTGTAGACGCGTTTCGGAATCCCTCCATTATCGAGACCTATTTCAGTACTCCTTTCAGTACTATTTCAGTACTGAAATAGGTTTCGATAATGGAGGAACTCCGAAACGCGTCGACAAACTTAAGTGAAAGTGTTACGTTAGTATTGGCAGAAAATTGTACTAAAACTTACTTCATGGATCCTAGCAGATATAATTTGTATAATAACTTCCATATTATATTATTATATTATATTATTGTTATTATTATTTAAACTATTTAATCGATTTCGAACAAATTTGCACCAAACATGTCAATTAGGCCTGCATAGATGCACGAAAAAAGGTTTTGAAAAATGTTGAGAAACAACCCCCTTTTTGGCCAAAAACCACCCAAAATCAGTTATTATTATTATTATTAACTAAAGGAGAATTTTTAGAAAAATGCGTTTTTTTGCATATGGTAGGGTACATTAAGGGCTACAAACAAGCCAAATTTGATCAAAATCGTTAGAGCCGTTTTTGAGAAATTTATATTTTTCTGGTTTTGTTGCCATTTGGGGGGGGGGGGGGGGTTATACCCCTTAAAAATTAAAAATTTTAAAAAATGAAAAAGACCTGCAGATATTCCAGACCTACACCTACGTACCAAATTTCATCAAAATCGGAGCGTTGGTACACATCCTTACAGACACACGGACAGACATCACCAAAAAAACACTTTTTTGGGTTCAGGGAGCACCAAAACAAATAATTCCACTAAAAATATGTTTGGGTTCAGGGAGCACCAACACAGATAATTCCACTAAACATTTTTTTTTTTTTGAGTTCAGGGTGCACCAAAACAGAAATTCCACTAAAAATTCTAATTCGAAAATTTGGACGAAAACAATACTTTCTCCATATACTACGTATAGGGTGGAGAAAGTAAAAGGAAACGATACACTTTATATATATGTAAGTGGATACGATACGTGCTCGGCTGCATATCTTCAAAATACAATATTTTTCATTCGCATTTTAAAAGGAATAAATTTATAATTTAAAAGCTTACGCAGTAGAATTTCGTGCTATATAATGTGAGTTGGTGACGGAAAATATTTTTAGCGAATTTCCATAGGAAAGATGAGCTATTGCAGTGACCCTTATGGTGAGACCTAAGGTCGGGAGTGGTTAATGAGTACGGATCATGGTCCCTGGAACATGATTAAAAAAAATATAAGTGTTCGCACTCCAGCGGCCGCATTTTAAGTCCGATTTGGTACAAATTTGGTACACATTGTAAGGTTATTTTGTTTACAATGTGTTTTCACCACGTAAGATGTATTGATGTTATGTAACTTAACCATGTGAGATTATCTGAATTCCTATTATATAATGTGTCTGACCTTGTAAAATGATTTTAAGGTTAAGTTTCAAATATGGGGGCTTCCACCAGATTCGACTCATGAATCGTATTTTGCTCGGCAAGCGGGCTAACGACAAATGAAACTAGGTTGAAATAATTACAGAGCTTGTCACGATATTGTTTGTTATATTATTAAAATTATCAAATAATTTCTACAGTAAATGATTCAATAAGATGTAAATTATAAAACAATTAAAAGTTGAAATTCTCAAATAAAACATACATTAACAGAACAAATTCATAATATTAATTCCTTAATAGTTAGTGGAAAATGTAACAACTATTATAAATTCCAACACCATTATTCTTATCTTGAATCTACTCCTTTTCAACAGTGATATCTAAATGAATGCTTTAAAACATTAACACATTTGTAATTTAACTCATTATTAATATGATTGAAATTTATAAAACATAGTGGATTATTAATTGAATAGTAACGCTTTAAATTGGATTGAAATATAAATTACCTTCTGGTTTCTCAGCTAGATTATTTACAGAATCTACCCAATGATATCCGAACCGATTCTAATTGCTTTTGAGGTGCTTTGATCAAACTATCAGATAATTCTTATTGAAAAGGTCCCTACTCCAAATACTTTTCTTCACTCACAAAATGACAATAATTATTACAATATAAACTAGAATATGATTTCGTTTGATAATTCTACTAACCCTCGAGATCTGTTTTACATTAATGAGTGGTTTAAAGCTACATACATAATTTTCCTTCTATTTATTCCTCTCACACTAACACTGAACACTTGTAACAATGATCTATTTACCAACATTTCCACTACACTTCACTGATAATTAAATGGTGGTCACTTTGATGATTCTGTAGATTGGCCAATTTCCACTTTTGAACTTTTCTTAGAAGGAGATATTTTTCCATGTGATCCCCATGAAGGTTTCTTTTAGACAGACTACGTTTTTTCCTCCAAATCTTCCACCTCTTTATTTCACGTATTTTTTTATTCTTCTCTGATTGGATAATTTCAAATATGGATTGTTCTGATTGGCTCTAGAGCTCAACATATTTGGCAGTATTTTTTGCTGCGTACCTGCATTCGTTGATTCACAAAGAATAACGCATAGCTGTGTATATTGTTATTTTAAATTTTACGCGCATTTTTCGGAGTTTATGCATATTTTTGCAAACATAATAACCTAGCGTATTCGATTTCTGACGTCAAAAAACCTCTATATGCAAATTTTATCAAAATCGTTAGAGCCGTTATGTTCACGTATTAATATTAGTTTAGTCATTGCTAAATGCTTGGAAATATCATGTAATTTTACATATCAAAGTTTTCAAGTATAAAGCTATCCCCCTATGCCCCTCCCCCTCCCCCCGAACACACAAAGTCTACCAAGTGTTTTAGTATAAACTGGTGGGCAATTACTTCTCGCTAATTACTTGCTGACGTCGCGCCGGTAATTGTATTTACATTATTGCACAGTTAGCTCTGTAATTACAGGATGATTCAAAAGTTCCGTACTGAATAAAGGCTGTCCCGAAAATTATTTAAATTATGTCCCATTTGTCTTTCTTTAAATACAGAAACTGAAAGAATACAAAATTTTACTAAAATATCTCGATCACACAGCGATATTAGTCGAACGAACGTTCAACATTAAGGGTCTGCTCCAGTAAACGAGAAAGCAACCGAAACGCAACCGCTTATCACTGCATCCCTATCCAAACAGTGCAATTTCTAGCAGCTGAACGCTTTGACATTTCCTCATTTCAAAACATTTCATAAGTCTATTTTTTGTAATTGAGTGTTGAAAAAAAACTGAATATTCTTTATAAAATTTCGGATCCGGCTTGCAAATTATTGTTCATTATTATTTTTTTAATTTTATTTTTTCACTTGAAATATGTCGTTCCGGGAAGTGTTTTACAAAGAAGTAATTTCTACATGTTCCATATTGGGTTTGAAATGGGATTCTTGGGGATGTGCGTATATTAACAATCTTAGGGCTTTCATGGTAATGCAGAAGAAGTTCATACGACTTATATTAAATAAAACGAGGCTGGTGCTATCTTTACCGTTGATTCGATGCCTCTCTGTGTTGCCTCTTTTTTGTCTATTTACAAAGTCCTTAGAATAGACACGCCAACCCCGTTGGAACCTTCTGTACTCATAATGATGTTATGCTTTCTTTATAATAAAGGTGTAGGATTAATAACCCCAAAGCTAAGATGGTGAATAATGTTAAATGTTCAAATCAAATTATTTCGTATATTTTATAACAGCAGTTATAATAAGGTTAAAAAAAAGCAAGGCTCATGTCTACACTTTAATAAAAACCTAACCTAAAATTTAGAAATACAAATCACTGCTTCAAAGTTTGAAATCAGGTGTTAACGGAAATATTGGAGCAAACAGCAGTTTTGTCTAATATTTCATTCAATAGGTTGCTGTAATAAATATTTAAATACATGTGTTGGTTTCTCAGTCAAGGCCTAAGCCAAGATTTTTCCGATTAAATTTACAAATATGGAATCAAAAAATGTTTTTATCAAAACGAATTATAGCCTATGTTACTCAGGGATAGAGTAGCTTTTTATTAGTAAAACTATTTTTTCAATTAGTTCAGTAGTTCCAGATATTACCCCATACATGCAAACAAACAAACAAATTTTACCTCTTTATAATATTAGGACAGATACAATTTTATATAATTACTGTTAAACCTTTTTGTTAGTTTTGTTTGTTTGGTGTCCCGTTTATAGAATTTTTTATTTGTATATTTAACTACTCCCATAATCCTTTTATCATAAGTAAATTAGCATTTATTTCTGCAACCACAAAACGGGCTTGCCCTAGAGGTTGCAAAATATGTTATTCCCCTATGGAAACTATTCTATGGTATTTTTTGTATAGTTATTCTTTATTTTATTTTACAGATTGTTATTTTATTTTATACCTTATTGTAAAGTTATGTTTTTATTTTCCTTTTTCGTGTGTGCTTGTATTTATGTCATGGAATGAAATACATAAAATTTAAATATATATATTTATTACTTACGTCTGCCGGTATATATGCTGAGAGTAAGACAAAGAGAGCCAATATATACTTCATGATCGAAAACTTGGTACTTTCTGTAAAGCTATGCTGCTGTGTACGCGTCAAGAACAAAGTCCAGGTATTGTTTTAAAACAATGGCAAATTTGTACCGTGAAATCTGTACACAAGTAATCTGTCACACCTACAGTAATCCGATTAGTCTGAGTGTATTGTTCGAATAAAGATGTACGCACTGTGTTGCTTCAGATAACTGGTTGCAAATTTATAATACCAAATTTTGGAGATTCGTAATAATTAACATCCTCAAAGCCGTAACTCTATTTCCGTGAAACTTTCAAGTCCTAAAGGCATGATTGTTGGTCTAAAGAAAACCATGTCCAGCTCCAAAATTAATGTCCGACAGTCGAATCGTTTGTGAAAATTTAGAATTTTAACCGAGGGAAAAGGTGCGTAGTTAATTTTGTAGTTGAAAAATGTTTTAAGCTTGTTCGGCGTTAACACGTTCACTGCTAAGGACGCACTGAACACTATGAGAAGCGGCCGACGCACAGTGCATTGCACGCCAACCTATTTATTGGGAGAATGTTCAATACACAATGCATTGCGTGCTTCGCACGCCAACCCCCTTCTTGGGAGTATTTTCAATACACAATGCATTGCGTGCTTCACACGCCAACTCCCTTATTGGGAGTATTTTCAATACACAATGCATTGCGTTCTTCGCACGCCAACCCTCGTATTGGGAGTGTGTTCAATACACAATGCATTGCGTGCTTCGCACGCCAACCCCCTTATTGGGAGTATTTTCAATACACAATGCATTGCGTGCTTCACACGCCAACTCCCGTATTGGGAGTATTTCAATACACAATGCATTGCGTGCTTCGCACGCCAACCACTTTATTGGAAGTATTTTCAATACACAATGCATTGCGTGCTTCGCACGCCAACCCTTTTATTGGGAGTATTTTCAATACAAAATGCATTGCGTGCTTCGCACGCCAATCCCCTATTGGGAGTATGCTCAATACACATTGTATTGCGTGCTTCGCACGTCAATTCCCGTATTGGTAGTATTTTCAATAAACAATGTATTGCGTGCTTTGCACCCCAACCCTCGTATTGGAAGAATGTTCAATACACAATGCATTGCGTGCTTCGCACGCCAACCCCCTTATTGGGAGAATTTTCAATACACAATGCATTGCGTGCTTCGCACGCCAACCCCCTTATTCAGAGAATTTTCAATACACAATGCATTGCGTTATTGGCACGCCAACCTTCGTGATGGGAGTATGTTCAATACACAATGCATTGCGTGCTTCACACGCCAACCCCCGTATTGGGGGAATGTTCAATACACAATGCATTGCGTGCTTCGCACGCCAACTCCCGTATTGGGAGTATTTTCAATACGCGGTGCATTGCGTGCTTCACACGCCGACTCCCGTATTAGAAGTATTTTCAATACACAATTCATTGGGTGCTTCGCACGCCAACACCCATATTGGGGTTATTTTCAAGACAATGCATTGCGTGCTACGCACACCAACTCCCGTACTGGGAGAATGTGCAATACACAATGCATTGCGTGTTACACACGCCAACTCCCGTATTGGGAGAATGTTCAATACACAACGCATTGCGTGCTTCGCACGCCAACAACCGTATTGGGGGTATATTCAATACACAATGCATTGCGTGCTTCGCACGCCAACCCTCATATTGGGGGGATTCACATTACACAATGCATTGCGTGCTTCGCACGCCAACTCCCATATTGGGGGTATTTTCAATAAACTATGCATTGCGTGCCTCGCACGCCAACCCAATTATTGGGAGTATTTTAAATACAAAATGCATTGCGTGCTTTGCACGCCAACCCCCTTATTGGGAGTATGTTCAATACACATTGTACACAAATTTAATAATGCGATATGGACGCACATGTGCGTCCGCTTTAAAATATTAGTGATTATTACGTAGATAGGTTCAAAAATAAAAAATAAAGTAATTTTTACTCATTTAGACTATAAATATAAAAAATTAAAGTTCAGCTCCTAGCATAGGAAATACGAAATTTGCGCAGCAGTGAACGTGTTAAAAGCGAGCAGGGGCGGAGCCCACTGGTGTAATATAGCCTACTAGCAGGCAAACGCAGTTTCGCACGCAGGTATGAAAGTAATATAGGGTAAAAATCGAGCCTTACCATTACACGTGATTTAAAAAAATATAATTCAGATCCAAGTTTCCTGGCCGGAACACATCTATTAAATTCTTTCGTCTAAATACAGTTCCTATTTATTTCTGCACATGTAAGAACTAACAATCACGTTTACCGCCAGTCGGTTACTCATAACAGTTGAGTTAAGGGTCTGCTGTAGTGGCGGCCATCTTGGATTTTTAACCCGTAAGAGCAATGTTACATTTCAAACCATTTATTTCGTTTATTCTTTATCTTAAAATTGTTTCCAAGGTCTCAATTCAAGCATAGTCCTCACAGCAATAAGCATCCGTTTTGCGTTTCACATTTTTCTAAATCCCTTCCATTTGTCACGTAATTGAAATTTTTAATTTGAATATTTTTTCTTTACACAATAAAAAATGTATAATTAAACGTGAATCGCAAGCCAGATCCGCAATTTTATAAAGGACTAGTGGAGACCCCTGCGTGCTCCGTACGCCAACCCACAATGGAACCTGATAAAAACATATGGTATGTTTTATGTACAATAAAGGTGTACGATTAATAATAAACTCAAAACTAAGGTGGTAAATAATGTTAAATGTTAAAATTAAATTATTTCTTATATTTTATAACAGCAGGTATAATAATGGTTAAAAGAACCAGCAAGGTTCAGGTCTACTCTTTAAAACCCTAACCTAAAAGATAGGAATACAAAAATAATTGCTTCAAATTTTGAAATCAGCTGTTAATGGAAATATTGGAGCAAACAGCTATATTATCTGTTATTTTATTCCATTGTTTGCCATGGTAATAAATGTAAATACATGTGTTGGTTTATCATTCTAGGCCTAACCTAAGAATTTTTCCGACAAATTTACAAATATTTACATATAAAAAGGTTATCGAAATTAACTTTACATCTTAGAATATTAGTATAGATATTCAAATTTTTTACAGCACTCAATTACAAAAGATGGATTTATAAAATGGTTTTAAATGAGGCAATGTCAAAGCGCTCAGCAGCAAGAAATTGCACTGTTTAGATACGGCTATAGATTAAACAAATAAAAGAGCACTGTGGCGATAAAACCACACTGATTTAAATAAAAACCACGAACCACAACAAAAACAATAAGTAAACAACTAAATTGTAAGTTATGTTTAATACGTTACCCTTAATACGGCTATAGGGTGAAGTGTTGGCGCCGCCGGTTGCTTTCTCGTTTACTGGAGCAAACCCTTTACTAAACATATTGTATCCCACAATCCAAATTATTTATTTCTGTCCTATGTATACCTCAAGTGCAATATGAGCTAGTTTTGAATCTATAGTTTCATAGCAAGTGTATGGATTATTATTTATTTTACGGGTAGTTATCAGTTATCCCATTCACCCCTTAGACTCGAGCAATCGAAATGCAAATAGGGTTCTAGCGGGGGTTTTGGGGGTTCTTACCTAAAACTAGTACGTAAACAAATTTTGGATTAATATTAAATTATAAGCGAACACTCGCGACTGTTGAGCCTTGTTTTCTTTCTAAAACAATTGCAATTTTCGGACAATTTTCCATCATCAAGTTATATAAAATATCACGTACACATAGGCAAAGAAATAAAGCACAAAAAGATCCAAAACCTCCGAAATTTGATGCCATGGACGGATTGAGATGGGTTTTTTTGCATTCGCTTCCGAAAATTATCTGAAAAAATTTACCTACTTTTCGTTTTATAATTTTTTTAAATTGCATTTGTGCAGTGCAAAATACATTCGGAAGTCACTTAAAAAAAATCATAACTCGTATAACAACACTTGGAATGGACTCAAATCAGGTTCTTGGGGGGTTTTCGAGGTCGCTGATCCCGAATATGACCTCCAAATTTCTCCATCGTTGACCTGGAGCTTAGGATTGCTGATGAACGTCATCCTTGAGGCTTCTCCTGACATTCTCGCTCAAATGAAACAACACTTCTCCGCTGGGGGTTTTTTGAGTCGCCGATTCCAAATCTGGCATCGGCGACCTCAATACATTAAAATTGTGTCAACATAATATTTAAAATTTGACCGACCGCCATTTTTCGATAGGGTTTAAATAGAGACCTCTAATTTGTGTCATTCTTCTTTATTTATCAAGCAATCTAAAATGAGGTATCACTTGATGGGGGTTTGTATTTAAGATTTTGGAATTTTCCTCTCAACCCCCCCCCCCTTCCCATTTTGGGGTAAAGGGTGAAATGGTCGGTCACACCAAAATTCATCTTTCTTTGTCATATAAAGATATACCGAAATTTATTTATTTCTACTTGTTCCAAAGTTAATTAAGACGGAGGGGGGAGGGACTTTTTGGATACCCGGTTTACAGAAAAAGATTGTACCAGATAAACATGCGAAGTATTCAAGGTAACCGTTTTAAAATGTATGTTTAACCAAACTAAAGTACTAGGGTGAATATACTGCTAAACAGACAATTTATTTGGCTATAAAATGAACTATACATAACGCCTGTTGTGGGTAGATATGCCGCATAAAGTGTATTAGCGTCGGCAGAATCGTATACTGTACATTGCACCTTAGTCTCCTGTGAAATATTATGTAAAATAGGTATTGGGCGTTTGCCTCTTAAATAAACACGTTGCTCGAAGTCGTTACTAGCGGAAATATGTACAGGTGATGTATTCAGTATTTATAGAAAGAAATGCATTAAGAGAATATATTTCGATTCAATATTGCAATGAGCACGATAAACCGACATACCTGCCTTTGTGTTTAATTATTATTTATAACTAGGAGAGGTCCCTGCGTGTTCCGCACGCCACCCCCAATAGAACCTTCTATTCTATACCCATATGTCATGTTTTCTTTATAGTAAAGATGTAGTATTAATAATAACCTCAAAGCTAAGATTGTAAATAATGTTTAATGTCCGAATCAAATGATTTCTTATATTTTATATCAGCAGTTATATAAAGGTAAAAAAAAAACAGCAAGACTCAGGTCTAAAAAGTTAGAAATACACGCAATTATTTCAAAGTTTGACATCAACTTAATAGAAAATTAGAATAGTCAGCTGATTACTATGCCAACACTAAAAATATTTTATTATTGTTTATTATTGTACTCCCAACGCCGTATGCTATTGTTATTTTCAACAGATTGCATTGTTTACGAAAACCTAACCTAAAAGTTAGAAATATAAAAAACTGTTTCAAAGTAATCATTATCACTATCAGAAAACATTGAAAAGTTTTGAAAATAATACTGTCAAATATTATAACAGTCCTCCCAATAAAGTAAAGCAACTAAACATAAAATCGTTTAAAGTTACCGTAAAAAAAGCATTGTTGGACAGGGCTAGTTATAGCAGGTAATGAGATTTTTGATTTTGTTCATTTGATACGCAAAAGATAGGTGTGTACTTTTTCAGCTGCAGGTATAGGTGTGGCAAGTTTCGTTGCTTTATCTAGAACGGTAAACGCAACATTAAGCCGTCACGGGACTTTATACTCGCCCTGTATGTATTACTTAAATGTAATTTAGAAGTACAACTTTATACCTTGGTATTTTCATTCCCGTGTAATTAGATACTCAAGACGTCTTCTTTCAATTCAATTCCCTGAATACGGTTGGAAATATATATTGCATTTCAAAGCGGTACCAGACAGATATGAAATGCATTACGGGTGTTGTGCCAGTTGTAATTTGTATTGCTAAGTCTGATCTTGTGACGTCACTGGGGAAATTACATCCTACGTTTGTAGACATTACGATATAAGACGCCATTTTGTAAGTAGAACAATGCGATATTAAAGCGTTCGTTTTTATTAAACGGATTATGACGGATGTATCTTTACAGTTTTGTGAATAGAACTTGTCAAAAAAACGATTTTAGTAAAATACAATCACTGTCACCATAAGTTAATTTTCATATTGATACCTTTTCAGCAAATTTCGATAGGAAAGATAAGCTATTACAGTGACCCTCATAATGAAACCTAAGGTCGGGAGTAGTCAAGGAGCACCGATCATAGTCCCTATAACATGTTTTTGGTGTCATTAAAAATTATATATATACTAGTGAAGCTAGCAACGCTTCGCTTTGATTGATTTAATTTTAAGGGTGGTTGTACCATTTCATCCCTTTGACTTAAGTAATCGAATTGCAAACATTTTTTTTATATTAATTAAGAATAACGTTAAATAATTTTAGATTTATAGTTTGTAAGAATTTAGTTTAGACGTAATATATTTGTGTGTAGCCTCCTGGATTGTTAATTCAATGAATATATGATAAAGGATACATCGGCCAGACGGGACGATCCTTCATCACTCGTTTTAAAGAACACACACCACGACGTACAAAAATTGAGATAAAATCCCATTTCGCCCAACACCTTATAGATTACGACCACAAATACACTTCCATAGACCAAAACCTTGAAATACTCCTCATCTGTAAGAAGGGCCGATTAATGTCATCACTCGAGGAATTCGAGATACACGTCGCAACAAAAAATCAGAGCCAACATTTATTGAATGACAAGATAAACTTCAGTTCTAATGAATTGTTTTCAGTTAGGCCGGCCACACACTGCAGCAGTCAAGGCGAGGCAAGGCAACGTAAGACAAGTCGCTCGAATTGCCTTGTCGCAAAGCGAATACACACAGCAGAAGGCGAGGCAAGTCAAGACACCAAAGTTTTGGCGTGGTTTCACAGTTCAGTACAGAGCGGTGGAAGTCACGCGACTTTGCGCATGCGCGGAACGCTTTGACTAAATGACTTTCGACGAAACATAATTGTTGTCTGCTTCGCTTTTTGACTAAAGGCGCCTTTCCGGCTCGCCTCGCCTTGTCTCGCCTCGTCTCTTGCAGTGTATGCGTAAGCGTCTCTCTCCGTAAGCGCCTATGCTTTCTCTGTCGCTCAAGACGCCTTTAGTCAAAATGCCTCGCCTCGACTGTTGCAGTGTGTGGCCGGCCTTAGTCATCAGAAACCGGCCGGCATACAACGTGTCCTGCTACGTAGCTTAATTTTAAAGATTATTAAACCGTGTGATATTCGTGCATATTATGCATTTGTACAAACATGTTTGTGTAATCGTTGTGATTGCAATGTGTAATTTGTGTGTAAATGTATTAATTTATTTTGTGAACACTAAAATATCAGTCAAATGCCAGTGATGACAACGTCTCAGAACGGCGGAAATAAAACAGTTTTTAACATGATGATCAAGGTAAAATACAAGGTAATTAACCTTTCTCATATATTCAAAGAATTTAGTTAAATTTAATTTTATTGTATAGGGGTGCTACCCCGTTTAAGTTTTTTTGATTCTAGTAACGATATTCTCTAAAAAAAACTCTGGTACTAATATGTGTAAATTGTAAAATTTTTATCAAATTATTTCAGTAGTTTTTGAGAATACAGAAAAAGTAAATAGATTATTATTGAATTTTAAGGGTAGTTATTCCATTTCATCAGTTAGACTTAGTAATCAAATAAATAGTTTCGTATATGCCTTAAAAATATTATTACGTAATTTTACCTTTATAACTTGTATGAAGCTATTTTAATTAATATTTATTGTTTAGAGGTAGCAACCCCATTTCATCCTTTTCCAATTGTGAATTTAAACCATATAGGGACCCACTCAAACACACACACACACAAAATTTAATGAAAATTGGTCTTGCCGTTTACGAGGAGTTCAGTAACATACACACGCTCAGAAGAATTACACAGAGTGTAAAACAAAACCTTTCAGGACTTTGGGATGTGATTCCTCATACAAAAATGAAGCAAAAAGTTCTTATGAAGGTATGTCCCAAAACGTGTATTCGTCCATACATCCGCCATTTGGTTTTTTGTACAAAATAATTCATATCTAGAGAATGGTTTGACTAATTGAGTTCAAACTTTTCATGAAGTTTAACCTAGCAACAATAATATATCTCAAGAAAAATACGCGATTAAATCTAATCATGAGTTTCAAAATGGCGGGTGTTTGAAAATTGCAAACCTAAATTCTTCAAAAACCGTAAATTATAACAAAAAATGCCAAGATGAATTTGTTGTAGCCCTTTTGATTCCCTATCGGATGGTCTCACTGTCAGAAGAATCAGATGAAGGATAATAGTTACGTGTAATAATAATTGGTTTGTTCAACCCGGCATGCTATACCAAGACGGTAAATACTACAATATTGCATGTAAATTTGCTGTTATTATCTTTAACTAGGGGCTCTGTCCCTGGACGCTACGCGTCAAGATACCGCTCGGCCTTCGGCCTCAGATGGCTGCTTCGCTTCGCTCGCAGTTGGAAAATTAGCTAAAGAATCTCGTTAATCTTTGGCTCGTTTGTACATAGGTTTGTTAAATTATGAAACCAGGCTTAAATATATTAACAGTAATTACAGGATGAATTAATTACAACCTCAAATACATGCTTTAGAGAGGCTTTCATTACGATTTTAGTCATAGTTCTACTATCTTCTGTCAACTAAAGTTTTGAAACCAGGCCTAAATATAGTAAAAATTATTGCAGGATTAACATAGCCTCAATACTATGTTTCGGAAATGAGCCAGGCCTATATTACAAAATTGACTATTAGAATTTATCCATCTTTGCCAAGTTTACCTTTTTTTTTGACAAAATAAATTGTTAAATCAGGCCCAATTTATTATAATTCCAACGTGCTAAAACAGTATAAATTAACCGGTTTTTTTAACAGTAATTAAAAACTATCCAATGAACAGCTGATAAAACAGTATAAATTGGCTTGTTTATAAACAGATGTTTTGATCGCTTTATTTACTATTTCCTTGTTATTTTGTAACCAACATGGCAACCCATAAGACCCTATGTTAAAATTTTTCAACTTTTAAATTATATTTTCTCAAAAAAAATTGCGTTTTTACACGAAATAAAACTATATGGGTGTACTTAAAAATCAAAACTACACCTAAATACAAAATTTCTTTAAATTCGTTAGAGCCGTTTTCGAGATCCGCGACAGATACAAAGATAGATACAAGAATTGCTCATTTAAAGTAATAGGATTCTAGCTCTTTTATAATACCAACTGCACTAAGGTATGTCTGTATTTAAAGACCAGTCATCAAATTTCAATTAAAAGACGACTCTTTCTTATGATGTCAAGAATCAAACCTAAAAGAACTAAAACAGGTTTCGTATACAATTAAGTTATCTAAGTTATCAATAAACGTATCATTTAAACGATTCCACATTTCAAAACGATTCTTTTCCTGGCAACAGAACTATGTATGGGGTTAGGCGCTATAAATTGTGCTTTCCCCCTCCGTAGAGATAAAGTATTTGGCTTTGCTGGAGTGGTTTTATCGATCAAAATAGAAAGACGGATTTGATAAGAGTTCAGAAAAACTTTGGTGAAAGACGATAGAAGAGCGAACAATGAGAGAGTTCTTTAAAACACACTGAATAATGCATTCTGTTTAAATAATATTTGCAGTTGATTTTTTATGTAAATAGCGTAGCTTTTTGTGATTTAAACTGTTAATTGAAATTAACTTAAATAAACAGGGTAGCAAATGCATTACTCCCTTATATAAAACTAGGGGAAACCTCACATTATAACCTTCTATACACATAATTATGTTGTTTTCTTTATAATAAAGGCGTAGGATTAATAGTAATCCCAAAGCTAAGATGGTAAATAATGTTAAATGTAAAATTCCAATTATTTCGTAAGTTTTTTAACAGCAGATACAAAAAAAATTTAAAGAACCAGCGAGACTCTGGTCTACACTTTAATAAAAAATTAACCTAAAAGTTAGAAATACAAATAATTGCTTCAAAGTTTGAAATAAGCTGTTAATGGAAATATTGGAGCAAACGGCTGTTTTATCTGTTATTTTATTCAATTGGTTGATAAGGTAATAAATCTTAATACATGTGTCGATTCTTCAGTCTAGGCCCCAACCTAAGATTTTTTCCGACTAAATTTACAAATATTGAAATAAAAAATGTTTTTATCAAAATGAATTTATAGCCTATGTTACTCAGGGATAGCGTAGCTTTTTATTAGTAAAACAATTTTTTTCAATCGGTTCAGTAGACTAGTTCTAGACACTACAAACAAACAAATTGCTCCGCACTCCAACCCTATTGGAACCTTCTGTACAAATAATCATGTTATGATTTTCTTTATAATAAAGGCGTATGATTAATAATAACCCGAAAGCTAAGATGGTAAATAATGTTAAATGTTCAAATCAAATTCCTTCGTGTATAATAAACAGCAGGTATAATAAATGTTAAAAAAAAAACCAGCAAAGCTCAGGTCTACACTTTAACAAAAACCTACCCTAAAAGTTAGAAATACAAATAACTGCTTCAAAGTTTTAAATCAGATGTTAATGGAAATATTACAGCAAACGGCTATTTTACCTGTTATTTTATTCATTTGGTTGCTATGGTAATAAATGTAAATACATGTGTTGGTTCATCAGTCTAGGCCTAACCTAAGATTTTTTCCAACTAAATTTACACAAATATTGAAATAAAAAATGTTTTTATCAAAATGAATTTATAGCCTATGTTACTCAGAGATAGTGTAGCTTTTTATTAGTAAAAATATTTTTTCAATCGGTTCAGTAGTTCCAGAGATTACCCACTACAAACAAACAAACAAATGTTGCCTCTTTGTAATATTAGAATAGACGAGTTTGGAAATGTGTACGAGTTTTTTAGGTGTAATAATTTTTATGTTTGGCTTCGGACGGCAAAGGACGTCGAACCCCTCTTATTAAGTGCAGCTAGTCTTAGCGGTGTTATGATCACATACAAAATGTAATTAACAAAATCCGCGCCAGTGAATGTACAGTCTGATCAAACAACTAACTCTGTAAAGTTATTAATTACGAGATGATCGTAATCCGCCCTAACTAATGATTTTATAATTACTGCGGGTAATCTCTGAACTATGCTGATTTATTGCGTTAAACTTATTCAAAGCTGGATACAGTTGGTGGGAACTTGAAGTTTCAAAGCGGATTGAAATTTATGAAGTCGAGGGGATATAGCTCGTTTGGAACAAGGCCCTGCTTGCTTCACGCGCTAAATCAAACATACACTTGTATTCCGTACAAATAATAACATATCTTCATCCCTTAAACGTAGGACGGACATCCCCATCGCATATAAATCTGGCATTTACAAAATAAAATGCAAAGAGTGTAACAAATATTATATAGGACAAACCGGGAGAATATTCATAGACCATTATAAAAAATAATTCGACCACGCAGCTGAACCGCTGACGTGAGTTGAGCGAATTTCCAAAATTAAATTTATATATGTTTTTGGGTTTCAAACAACTATTTGGGAAATTAATCTACTCACGAAGGTGCTGCCAGCATGTACCAAATATATTGCCATCGGTCACCACGGTAAAAGCCTTTTAATTCTGGTACTTTTACGGTATTTTACGTTTTGATTGTTTTTGGGGAAACCAGATGGGCTATAAGGTCGCGTAAAAAAAACAAAATGTGCAGAATTATTTCTTATGTCTATTTTTTTAAAGAAAACTTCAAAAAGAAATTCTTCTAGTACGAAAAATCTCAAACAATTGTTACTTCCGGTCAAAAATTTGGTCTATTTCCGGTAAATTGTTTTGGCTAACGAACTCGTCCAAAAGACTTAGAAAACCAACCTGTGTACCAAATTTAGACCAAATCGGACATAAAATACGTCCGTTAGAGTGCGCACACCTATATAATGGTACTTCCGGTCAAAAATGTGGTCTACTTCCGGTCAATTTTGTTTAGGTAATGAACTCGTCCAAGTGACTTAGACGGCCAACGTGTGTACCAAATTTGGACCAAATCGGGCGTAAATTGCGTCCGTTAGAGTGCGCACACATACATACATAAATATATACATATGTGATTTTTAATGACACCCCCAAAACGTGTGCAGGGGAACATGATTGGTGCTCATTTGCTACTCCCAACCTTGGGTCCTACCATAAGGGCCACTGCAATAGCTCATTTTTCCTATGGAAATTCGCTAAAAACGCCTACCCTGCAACAAAACCAACATCACCAAGTCGAACATCACCTTGCTGAAAACAAACACGGACCAGGTGATTTCAAATCCAGTGTAGAAGCAATGCACGTTTGCAAAAAAGGCAGATTAAGGCGAATGAGGAATTTGAGGTCTACAGAGGCTTCAAAAACGATCCAGATAACATCTTAAATGATCAGCTTTCCTTCCAATAGCATCGTTTAAATGTTGGGCTTAAATCATTTAAAAGCGCCCAACAGAGGTCGTTATCAGCTGGACTGTTAGCTCTTGACAGTAGGCTACTCCGACAGACTTGACAGAGTGCACTACGGTGTCAGACACGTTGATGTTTATTTATGTTAGTGTGTGTGTGTGTGTTTTTTTTTATGTGGGACGAGCTCCTCCGAGTGAAAGAAGTACTACCTGATGATGGGGTCAAGACCTCGAAACTAGTAGTAGGAATCAACCCACTTGAAGTCACAAGACGGACCTACAAGGTAATTAATATATTTTAGGTAGAAGGTTTTACAAACAATTATATACGAACAAGAATCATTTACTATTTCAGACAAAATATAATACGACCACGCAGCTGAACCGCTGACGTGAGTTGAGCAAATTTCCAAAATTAAGTTTATAGGCCTATGTTTTAAAGTTTCAACCAACAATTTGTGAAATAGGTCTACTCACGACGGTGCTGAATAGCTACAAAATGATTCGCACGCCATTCCGCATATTGGGAGTATCTTCAATACACAATGCATTGCGTGCTTCGCACTCCAACCCCCGTGTTGGGAGTATCTTCAAAATACAATGCACTGTGTGCTTCGCACGCCAACCCCTCGGTAAAATCCACCACATGGCTTTGAACCGGGTACTTTTACGGTATTTTAAGTTTTGATCGATTTTGGGGCAACCAAGTGAGCTATAAGGTCGCATAAAAAAACAAAATGTGCAGAATAACATCCTACATTTATATTTTTAGAAAAAACTCTAAAACAAATTCATTCTCATAGCAAAAAACTTAAAAAAAAGTTACTTCCGGTCACAAAACCTGCTTCTGGTTGTTGGATTTTTTTCGCTACCGCACTCGTCCGAGCGACGTAGACAACCAACGTGTGTACCAAATTTGGACCAAATCGGACTTAAATTGAGGCCGCTAGAGTGCGAACATATATATATATAAATATATGTATGATTTTTAATGACACCCCAAAACGTGTTCTGGGGGCCATGGTCGGTTCTCATTTGCCAGTCCCGACCTTGGGTCTTACCATAAGAGCCACTGCAAAAGCTCATTTTTCCTATGGAAATTCGCTAATAAACCTACGGATTAGTTTAATAATTTATAAACACAGTTTGTGCTTTTTGTATTTGCAAAAGTTACATCGAGGTTTTCATAACTCATTTCGGTCTGAGATAGAATTCCCATCCTAGGTCTAAAGTAATTCCTTTTTAAAATTGTAAAATCTTAAAGGTCCTTTTGTAGAGTTAACTAGGTGTGCCTGTGATTTCATACGGGAAACATCTATTATCCACGCGCGTGAAGATGCAGGTTACTTTTTATAACAGTTCTTGCTTGTCTGTTTTGGTCCGTCTTCGTACGACCGCCTGAGATTACTACCTGAAGGCATGGATGATGACGATGTGTGTACTGACATCGAGGTTGGACAGCGGACACCTGCTCACCTGCCCAAAACTTCATCATCTGCCTGGCGCCATTTCTTTGCGTCATTGGGAAGCTCGATGTCAAATGGCTGAACAGTAAAGTGTGGGGCACTTGGGCACCGAAAGTGGTTTGGGAAGGTCATTGACCTTTTGCCACGCCCACTTTTTGGGTATTTTTGTTCCTAACCTAAGCCGCGCCCACTTTTTGTGGGTATTTTTGGTTCCTAACCTAACCTAAGCCCACCTTTTTTGGGGATTTTGAGAATTTTTTGTTCCTAACCTAAGCCAACCTTTTTGGGGATTTTGCATTTTTGGAGAATTTTTGACGATTTTTGGGGCTTTTTTGGGCCGCCATCTTGTTTTGTTATAGTTAATATTTAATTTTAATTTAATTATTTGCTTTGAAAAAGTTTGGGTGTCTCTGAGAGTCGAACCGGGTATCACCATGACACAAGTCCACGATGCTACCGATTAGGTGACATCGCTTTCTCTTAATTGGTATCTGTTTAGTCGAGTATATAAGTTTAACATTCGTCATCAACCTTGTATCAGATTTAAATGTTATAGTGTACTTGGGATATAGTGTAAAATACATTATAACAACCCGAACACTACCGATCGTCCCCGAGTCCAACCGAAGCGCACTCCAGTAAAGTAAGTTAAGCAACGATTGACTTGGTTAGAAAATTAACGTAAAACCATCGAGAGATGTAAGCCTACCTCGTTGCACAGGACTTTATAGATTTTTTCCAACAAAGAAGGCTAGAAGTTTATTTTTTAATATCTCAAATTCTGTTTGCATTTTATTTACTTAATATGTGTACTTAGACTTTTTATCAAACACAGTAGAACAATGCAGTAAATGTTAAATTTTGAATCCACCTTTAAAAAAAAATACTTTTCCGACTGCGACCTTGTATATTTGCATGTTTGTTGGAGTGAATTTCCCAAACTACAGTTGGACGGAATTCAATTATAGAAACAATTGCCATAACATAGACAGTTCTGTTAACTAGACGCCGTCTTGAGATCTGCATATAGGCAGGGAATTTCCCTCGGGTGTGACTGGTAGGTATATTAAACAGTCGTGTAGTTGGCAGTACTGTGTATACAATCGTAGAGTATGAAACCGCTCCTTGTGAACGCTTCCTTAGAAAACACGCCTCCTAAATATATACAGTATGATCCCTGATTCAGGTTTCGTTCATTAATAAAGTAAAATTGAAACCCTCAATTATCGAAGGGCTGGTAACTACCCAAAATGTTCCCGAACGTTCTAGAAGTGTCCGCAATGTTCCAGACAAAATGTATAAAATGTTCCAAAATGGTAGGACAGAAAACTCTAAAATGTACAAGACTGAATGTTCCAGAATTTTGAAGGCATAATCTTCCTGAATGTTCTTAAAGCTTTTAGAATATTTCCAGAATGTTCTAATTCCAAAAGATTTCCCAGACATAATGTACTAGAAAGTTCTAAATTGTTGGAGAGTGATCTACAATGATCCAGAATGTTCAAGACAGAATTTTCCAGAACAGAATATTTCCGAAAGAATGTTCCAGACAGAATGTTTGACAGATTATTCTAGAAATTTCCAGGCAGAATGTTTGACAGATTATTCTAGATTGTTCCAGGCAAAATGTTTGACAGATTATTATAAAATGTTCCAGGCAGAATGTTCTGGAATGTTTGAGAATGTTGTAGAGTATTTCATAATATTGTCCAAAACGTTATATAATGTTGGACATTCGTGTGTAGAATGTTCTACATTATTAGCGAATTTCAATAGGAAAAATGAGCTATTGCAGTGGCCCTTATGGTAAGACCCAAGGTCGGGAGTAGCAAATGAGCACCGATCATGGTAACCAGAACACGTGTTGGGGTGTCATTAAATCATTACACATATTGTTTGTCTACGACGTTCGGACAAGTCCGTTAGCCAAAAACAATCCAACAACCGGAAGCACGTTTTTTGACCAGAAATAACTATTTTTTACGAGAATAAAAATGTTTTTTAGAGTTTTTTCTACAAATATAAATGTAGGATGTTATTCTGCACATTTTTTTATGTGTCCTTATGGCTCGCTTGGTTCCCCCAAAATCGATCAAAACGTAAAATACCATAAAAGTACCCGGTTGAAAGCCATGTGGTGGATTTTACCGTGTGGTTGGCGTGCGAAGAACGAAAAGCTTTGTGTTGAAGATACTCTCAATACGGGTTTTGGCGCGCGAAGCACGCAATGCATTGTGTGTTGAAGGTACTCCCAATATGCGGAATGGCGTGCGAACCATTTTGCAGCTATTCAGCACCGTCGTGAATAGACCAATTTCCCAAATTGTTGGTTGAAACCCTAAAACATAGGCTTATAAACTTAATTTTGGAAATTTGCTCAACCCACGCCAGCGGTTCAGCTGCGTGGTCGAATTATTTTCAGTGTTATATGTTCTCGAAAATTATTCCTATCTTCGAGCCAAGCCCCGGGCACCACTGCCAGTTCAGAGAAATATATTTCCCTTTTTTTACAGAGATAACCAATATTCCTTCCCTGCAAATATAATTAATTTCACAAGACGTCTTCTTTCAATTCAATTCCCGGCACAAGGTTGGAAATATATATTTCATTTCAAAGTAGAACTAGACACGAATATATACAGCGTTACCGGTGTTGTCTGAGTATTGTAAAGTCTGGTCACGTGATGTCGCTGGGGAAATTGATTCCTACCTTTTCATATATTACGATATTTAGTGCCGCCCAGCTGCGATATAAGACGTCATTTCCTAATACAACAATGGGAAACTGAACTGATAATTTATATCATTGTACTCGTATATTTCCCTTGCCTTCGATATATCGATATGTTTAGTCAGTTATGGATGATTGTTTGTCAAAAACAAATCTTTCCATATTGAGATATTTTATACATTTATGTGGAATGAATTAACAAAATTCAAGGCCAGGAAAAAGAAATACGAATGAGTAACGTACTTTAAAAGTAAAAGTCATCTGATGAAGAACTAGTGTCGCTTGTTAACGGTTCATCACAAGATTTTTTAGATTTATTTTCGTTATTGTATAGCTGTCCAATAAATTAACAGCATTCAAAGGATCGTTAATAATTAATTAGAACTTCAGGTTATTTTTTGTGTTTTTTCTTTGTTTACTTTCTCACTATACTATAGTAGGTATAGAGAAAGTATAATAATCGCACAAAAAATCGATGTTGAGATTTTTGTGAAAATATCTGTTTTGGGACCCCCTAAAAAGTGGTTTTTACAAAATGTCTGTCTGTATGTATACAAAGCTAGAGATAAACCTATTCGAGCGATTTCGGACAAATTTGCACGAAACATGTCAATTAGGCCTGTATAGATGCACGAAAATTTAAAAGTTTTGAAAAACAACCCCCTTTTGGCCAAAAAAACCCCAAAAAAATCAGTTATTATTTTTTATAAAAAACGGCTCTAACGATTTTGAATTTGATAACGATTTTTCTTTACTCGTATTTTATATTTGTCATTGCCAAAGCAACCAATTAATAACGCTTTTTTCGTTACGCATTACATTTTCTATTTATTAACTACTACCGCAACCCGCGTTAAGGAACTTCGTACCAATAACTTTAAGAAAAGCATATAACCATTACCTAAGTAAGTTTTAATTCAAACCAATGCATTTAGCATGAAGACAGATTTAAACTAAACGGGTGTTTTACATAAATAAGTATGTTTAACAGTTTCAAAGAGCCCTTTTAGAGCTGTTAGGATTTATTTCCGTGAAAACCAAATGTGTGGCGCGAGGGAGAGATGTAAATAGGGGATGGTTGGATTTGCATTTAGCTCGAATGAATTGGCCTTTAAATTATTCCGTTTAAGAAATTCTGTTTGGAATAATTTCATGTTCAAAGTACTAAAGCGGTCGGAATACGATTAAAGTGTTCTCGAATTTTGGTGCAAAACGTTATAATTGTTTGAACTACTTTTATACAAGAATTACACATTACACTTTGACATCTTGCACCTTGTCTAACGTTTAAGACTAAATATCGATCGAAATGTAATTAATTTCATTACAATTAAATGCGTCGGTAATTTATGGTCATTAATTCCAATGTTTCTTAAAAATAAAACTTGATCACACTAAGTATTAATGAATTACACAATCATTCATTCTAAGCTTTACATTCCTATGCTAATATTATAAAGAGGTACATTGTACAGTTAGTTTGTTTGTTTATATGTAGGGTGTAATCTCTAGAACTACTGAACCGATTTAAAAAATTGTTTACTAATAAAAAGCTGCGCTATCCCTGAGTAACATAGGCTGTAATTCATTTCGATAAAACATTTATTATTTCAATATTTGTAAATTTAGTCGGAAAAAATCTTAGGTTAGGCCTAGACTAATGCACCAACACATGTATTTACATTTATTACCATAGTAACCAATTGAAGTAAATAACAGATACAACAGATGTTTGCTCCAATATTTCCATTAAAAACTGATTTCAAATTTTGAAGCAATTATTTTTATTTCTAACTTTTAGGTTAGATTTTTATTAAAAAGTAGACCTTGCCTAGCTGGTTCTTTTAACCTTTATTGTAACTGCTGTTATAAAACATACGAAATAATTTGATTTGAACATTTGACATTATTTACCATCTTAGCTTTGGGGTTATTATTAATAATCCTACACCTTTATTATAAAGAAAACACAATTAGTCCAGTAGACAGAGCAAAAAAAGTGGGGTCTGCTGGAAAAAATTCCTAAGTTAATGAAACTTTTACAGGTTGTTTGGGGGTGCTGTGGGATGAATCTGTCAAGTTTTTCAACTCGAGGACCCTGTACTAATTTTAGGGGGGCCGAAACACTTCAAAATTTTCGGACTTTTGTCGGTTTTTCGCTTATAACTACTAAACTAAGCTGTTTTTGACCAAAACATTTATTTTCAAAGTCGTAGAACAGTAAATTTGCTAAAATTTCGTATCCTTAAACTTCTTCCTAAACCTAATATTAACCGAGATACAACCGATCAAAGTTCGAGAGATTTTCTCAAAATGGCAATAATTGACCAAAACCTTCGTTTTTGGCCCTCTAACTATCAATTACCATCCGTTCTACAGTAATTATGGTAATCACTCATCAATATCGATATGTTGGAACACACGGAGGGGGGGGTGGTCCTCTGAGTGGTGCAGACCTCTTTAACCCTACAACTGGCAGACTTCACTATAGGGGAGGGGGTTTGCTGACCAAGTGCGTTTTTTTGTGAAGTGTAGTTATTCCAATGTTATAGTGTTACCCTACTACTGTAATTACTGACAAATCAATAAATAATAACCAAGAATTAATTAAAGAATATAATTGATATACAAATAATGGTAGTATGTAAAATAATGCAAGTATATATAATTTATGTGTAAATAATTTATGTGTAAAAACTTCATGAGGCCACCAACAATTTGAAGCGCTTGGGTTCTGCTGCACTTTCCTCGTCGTCGTTTTCATAGTTGTCGGGGTTTATTAATCACTCAATTAACACTGGTGACTTTGTTACAAGATTGAATAATAATGAGGGGGGGGGGGGGTTTAAATAAAAAATGTACTTCTTCAGGATGACGAGAATAATAATATCCACCTTGTTAAAGAGGTCTGCACCACTCAAAAGACCCCCCCCCCCTCCGCGTGTTCCAACATGTCGATATTTATGAGTGATTACCATAATTACTGTAGAACTGGTGGTAATTGATAGTTAGAGGGCCAAAAACGAAGGTTTTGGCCAATGTTTGCCATTTTGAGAAAATCTCTCTAATTTTGATCGGCTGTATCTCGGTTAATATTAGGTTTAAGAAGAAGTTTAAGGATACTAAATTGTAGCAAATTTACTGCTCTACAACTTTGAAAATAAATGTTTTGGTCAAACACCGCTTAGTTTAGACGTTATAAGCGAAAAACCGACAAAAGTCCGAAAATTTTGAAGTTTTTCGGCCCCCCCAAAATTAGCACAGGGAACTCGAGTTGGAAAACTTGACAGTCATCCCACAGCACCCTCAAACAACCTGTAAAAGTTCCATTAACTTCGGAATTTTTTCCAGGTACAATGTACATATCTACTGGACTAAACATGATTATGTGTATAGAAGATTCCAGCGGGATTGACGTGCGGAGCACGCAGTGGGTTTTCCTAGTCTCTTATACAATCAGAGGTTCTTTTACAGAAACAGGAATTTCTCGAAAATCGCAACGGCCTATACGCGCTCCTCGACAGCGCGTAATGTGAGACAGTGGTGTCTACCTCCAGTATTCTACCGAACATTCAATCCCTGAAAAGATCGAATTTATACCTTGAAAAAAATATGGCCTTCAGTGCAAAAAATAGGGAAATAACATTACTTTTTGTAAAGTGTAAAAAAACAATTATTGAAGCATTTAAGAAATGCATCTAATTGTAATAATTTCACTATAATAACTATTGATAGATGTGGCAACACTGTAATAGCTTTCGTGATTATTGTTGATAGATTAAGATGCCACTGTTAGCTTTCGTAATAAGTATTGCTAGATCTAGCAACAATTTCAGTTAGTTTTCGTAATATTATTGTTGATAGATCTGGCAACAATGTTACCTTTCGTAATAAGTAGAGATAGATCCAAGAGCACTGACAGTTAGTTTTCGTGATTTAAGTTGATATATCTGGCATCACTGTTAGCTTTTGCAATAACAGTGAGTTAACTTAAAGATACGTAACCACATATTGTTGTGTTTACTGTGTTGGTATAGGATGCCGGGTCAAACGAACCAATTATTATACATAACTCAACTGTTACCCTTCATCCGATTGTTTTGACTGTGACTTTTTGTCCAATAGGGAATAAAAAGGACTACAAAAAAGGAGTCTTGACATTTTTTGTGAAAATTTACAGTTTTTGAGTAATTTAGGTTTGAAATTTTCAAACAGCCGTCATTTCTAAACGCATGATTGGACTTAATCGTTTTTTTTTTAAGATAGATCATTGTTAGGTTAAATTTCATGCCAAGTTTGCACTCAATCAGTCAAACATTTCTCTAGATATGAATTAGTTTGTAAACAAATACAGATATCTGAAAAACGATGAATTTCCGAACCTATCTTTATAGGAACATTTTTCTTTATTTTCACTAGTAGAACACGTTCTAAAGTTTTTCCGGTGTACCTTTATTGGAAACTATAGCGATAAGGATTATACAGAATCATTGATTAACTAAATATTCATTGAAAACCTCGCTCGTTCCCTGGATAAGAACATGCATGTAGCATCTCTAATGCGTCACCTCTCAAAGGCGTTTGATTGTGTCGACCATACAGTTCTCCTGTACAAGCTTTTAATTATTATGGACGGTCCAACTTATTGGGGTAGTACATTAGGGTACGTTTCAAAACTATAGAGTGGTCAATTTGTATTGCTTCAGTTCATTATTGGTGGTAGATCGGCCAAGTCATGTTGTACTGTATACTAAACCCACAAATTTTCCATTTTCCCTCTTTTTTTGCTTCTTTAATAATTGACAGAGTACTAATTAGTAAGTGTATCTGTATTTAAGTTTGGTTAAAGAGTAACAGATGTTTGACCTAATTACAGAAATATGGCGTTAACGAGAGCGCCCTTAACCCACCTGCTACCTGCTACTGCAGCATACACCCTGCATTAATTAGCAAATCAAAAGGTACCAAACTTAAAATAGCTTGTAGACTTTACAGTTTCATAGTCAAAATACTTCAACCATGCAGCTGAACCGCTGACGTGAGTTGAGCAAATTTCCAAAATTAAGTTTATAGGCCTATGTTTTAGGGTTTCAGATAACAATTTGGGAAATAGGTCTATTCCCGGTGCTGAATAGCTGCAAAATGGTTCGCACGCCATTCCGAATATTGCGAGTATGTTCAATACACAAAGCATTGCGTGATTCGCACGTCAGCCCCCGTACTGGGAGTGTCTTCAATACACGATGCATTGCGTGCTTCGCACGCCAACCCCACGGCAGGATCCACCACATGGCTTTGAACCGGGTACTTCTATGGTATTTTACGTTTTGTTCGATTTTGCGGGAACCAAGCGAGCTATAAGGTCGCGTAAAAAACAAAATGTGCAGAATAACATCCTGCATTTATATCTGCAGATTTTTTTTTTAATTCATTCTCGTATGAAAAATCTTAAAACAATTACTTCCTGTCAAAAAACGTGCTTCCGATTGTTGGATTTTTTTTGGCTAACGAACTCGTCCGAGCGACGTAGACAACCAAATTTGAACCGAATCGGACATAAAATGCGGCCGTTAGAGTGCGAACACATATATACATATATGGTATATACATCAATCAATCAATTTATTTCCTTAAATAAACAAATAAAACATAAATTACATCTACTTATATAAAGCTAGACGATAACACTGATTCACTGACATTAACTATTATGCACGTCCCATAATCGTACCCCCTCGACCTCATACTTGAGTTAAAGCTCTCGACGAGAAACTTTTGGGAAAATTGCCAGAATTTAACATTTTTTAATTTTGGAAGCACCTTTTGGGCGGGAAATATTTTTAAGATTTTTTCGATTTCTTCATTTTCCCACTTTGAGCGCATTTAGTAAGAAAGCGTTAAGAGATAGCAAAAAATTTTAAATACAAAAGTTGTAGAAAATTAAATTTCAAAGAAGAGATTTTCCGTCAGATTCAAGTTCCAATCATCCCTTTAGCCGCTATTAACCCGAGAAGGAGCTCCGCCAAACAATCCTTCAAATTTCCCATCAAATAAAACAGCTGATTTATGCTCGGTCACCTATGTACAAACGAGCCAAAGATTAACGAGATTCTTTAGCGAATTTTCCAAATGCGAGCGAAGCGAAGCAGCCATCTGAGGCGGGGTTGGGACGCGAAGCATCCAGGGGCAGAGCCCCTAGTTTATATATATTATTAAGGAACGAAAAATGCCCACATGGGCATAAGCCTGTGAGTGGGCACGAGTCGCTCAATATGCACTCACAAGAAAAAGGATAAAAGGAAATAAAATAAAAATATGATAAAATTATATAAAAAATATGATAACAAAATATATATGATTTTTAATGACACCCCAAAACGTGTTCTGGGGACCATGATCGGTGCATTTGCTACTCCAGACATTTTGTTTTACCGTAAGAGCCACTGCAATAGCTCAGTTTTCCTTTGGAAATTCGATAAAAATATATTACTTTTCACACAAACTTTGATCAAAACGATGCTCAAAACTAAAATCACATCGTTTAAAAAATAAACTCTAAAAACTATAAGAACAGCACGAAGACATGCCACTACTTAAACAATCTCATCGAGAACAATAACACTTTAATTAACAATGTGTATGATCTGCAAAAGTTTGAGAGCATTGTCATCTGTTAACACCGTCTCGCTGGGAATAGATTAGACAAGTGTAACTATAACCAATATGGACGCAATTTATTATCTAAAAATATGGAAGAAATTAATTTAATATAAAGGAGTAAAAATATATTCTATATCTCAGCAGGTATTAATTAATTTTCATCAAAAGGACGGCTCCAAGAAGCATCCCCGAGCGTTCTGTCACGTAGAAATGGTGGACGTAGGTACGGCTCACGTCCAAACCTGTGACCAAACATACGGTTATGAAAACCTCCACGACCTGGACCAATTCTGAAAAAATACTTCTAATATCAATACATTATAGTATTAGGATTTACTTAGGGAGAACCAATCCAATACAAACATGATACCACAAAAACATAGTGAATAAACGGTACCAGGAACTGGCACATACTTTCTCACAAACATATTTAAATTATTAAACAGATTCACTGTGACTTGTAAGTGGGGTAGGAGAGGTGATTTTTTATTAAAGTTGGAGATTAACTAATAAATATTATTATTATTATCTAGAGAGAAAACTATTCGATCGATTTCGAACAAATATGCACCAAACACGTCAATTAGGTCTTTATAGATGCACGAAAAACGATTTTGAAAAATTTTGAAAAACAACCCCCTTTATGGCCAAAAAACCTCCAAAAATCAGTTATTATTATTATTAGCTAAAATATAATTTTTAGAAAGATGCGGTTTTTTTGCATATGGTAGGGCACATTAAGGGCTACAAATAAACTAAATTTTATCAACATCGTTAGAGCCGTTTTTTTATAAAAAAATAATAACTGATTTTTTGGAGGTTTTTTGGTCAAAAAGGGGGTGGTTTTTCAAATTTTTTCAAAACCCTTTTTCGAGCATCTATACAGGCCTACTTGAAATGTCTGGAGTAAATTTGTTTGAAATCGATCGAATAGTTTTCGCTATTTCGCCAAAAAACTCCCAAAAATCAGTTATTATTATTATTTTTAGCTAAACGAGAATTTTTACAAAGATGCGGTTTTTTGCATATGGTAGGGTACATTAAAGGCTACAAATAAGCCAAATTTTATCAAAATCGTTAGAGCGGTTATTTTATAAAAAAATAATAACTGATTTTAGGGGTTTTTGTAAAAAAGGGGTTGCTTTTAAAAAATTTTCAAAACCGTTTTTCGTACATCTATATATTCCTACTTGACATGTCTGGTGCAAATTTGTTTGAAATCAATCGAATAGTTTTCGCCATTTCGCCAAGAAACCTCCAAAAATCTATTATTATTATTATTATTAGCTAAACGAGAATTTTTAGAAAGATACGGTTGTCTGCATATGGTAGGGTACATTAAGGGCTACAAATAAGCCAAATTTGATCAAAATCGTGAAAGCCGTTTTTTTCATAAAAAAGTAATAACTGATTTTTTTGGGGGTTTTTGGCCAAAAAAAGGGGGTTGTTTTTCAAACTTTTCACACCCCTCTTTCGTGCATATGCACATATAGGCCTAATTGACATGTTTGGTGCAAATTTGTTTGAAATTGATCGAATAGTTTTCGCTCTAGCTTTGTATACATACAGACATACAGACATTTTGTAAAAAACACTTTTTTGGACTCAGGGGTCCCAAAACGGATATTTCCACAAAAATCTCAACATCGTTTTTTTTTTGCGATCACTAGGTCTTATACTTTCTCTATACTTTAGTATAGTGAGAAAGTAAAAAAGTTATAGTTTTCTATTGCAATATGAACAGCCCTTCTTTTGGGTTCAACAGTCAGCTAAAAATAAAAGAACGAACTTACCCAGCTTTAGGACATTCTTTTGACCAATGACCTTCTCTGCCACATCTACACGACAAAACAAAAATAGTAAATTATTATTATTAGTAATAAATATTACCCCACATTGAGTTTTATGGACTTCATATCTTATTCATCAAACACTTTCTTTTATTAAAAAAATTGGGTCTGCGTCGGACCAGACGGTGGAAGTTGTACTTCTTTGGGCATTCGTATATTCGAATACTTTCCTATAATTTTCGAAAAACAAAATTTCCCAGCCGGGGATCGAACCAGGGATTCTAGCGTGGAAGTCGGGTGCGTTAACCACTCACCCACCGAGACTCTTGGGGTATCTCTTGTAGAGAAAAGGTATAAAAAGGCACTTTCCGGATTTTACTCCTAACGCGTGACGCGGTTTCTCGACCGACACCCCCATCCCGATTACAACGGGCGCAAAGAGGTATAACTTCAAAAATATTCATAAAATGTAACATTACGATTACTACTAGAATGGCTCACGTCAACAGTAATTCGTTTATTTTCAGGATTTACATAGACAATTTTATAGTTGCAATTTTTATATTTTTTATAGAAATTTAATAAGAGTAGTTTCAGTATGCATTGTTTAGCCTTACAACTAACTACTTTAAACTAATAATTAGCATACCTTAGTTGAAGTCAACAAAGTACTACTATCAATTTCAACTAAGGTATGTTGTGTTAGGATTAATAGTGTAGGATTATTAATTCTTTAATAATCATATGATAAAGAGTAGTTTAAGATTTATAAGTCCCAAGGCGAGAACACAGAATATAGAACAAGGTTGGGTAAGACTGTCAAATATTGTGTGATGACAGAAGCTAGGCATACTTTAGGAACCTAGTTATGTCAACCCAGTACACTGTAAAAGGGACCTTCTGACCTAGATACAAGGCCAGAGTTTTGGAAGACGGCCGGGGGCCCTGTTAGTTGAACAGGGCAGTGTTCTGGCAGATATATACGGTGTAGGCCGAAAGCTATGGTGTTCGGCGGATCTAGCTGAAACATACTTGAGGAGTACTGGTAGAGAAGGTAGGCAAACACTGACTAAATTTCTATTTAAAGAACTGTGTTTTGGTCATTGCCAAAGCCTATTAGAATATATGAACATGTTTATTATTTTTTGCTAGTGGAATCAGCTCAGAAAGTGCTCGAAACATTATGCAAATAACTTATTAGTTTAGCTCGTAACAACTTTAAAATATTTTGTTGCTAGAGTAATTCTGGGTATTGTTGACAACTACCAAGAAATACATTTGCCCTCTTTTGTGTCAATATCTCTGTTATCCTTTGAGCTACAGACAAAATAAAAAAACCATTGTGTTTGCCACTAAAAAAGTAAACATTTTTGTCTCTTGTAAATTTTTTGTAAAGTTAGCGGTTTTTGAGATATTTTATATTAAAAATTATAAACGGCCACCATTTTTAAAATATTTAAAATAATGTTTTAATTTTTCGTACAGTGATAAAAGGTTACGCAACAAATATGTATACAAAGTTTGAGCTCAATATCTTTTTTACTTCCAAAAATATTAAGTATTTTGTAAAAAACGCATACAGACAGACAGACGAAAAAATAAGCACCGTAGACCCATGTTTATATTGTGAAATATGTTTGTCTGGATCCCAGGAACATATCCACAAAAGGGGTCCAGAGAGTTCAGGGGCACCCTGTATAGAGGTTAAGGTTTAGTAGGTAAACCAGGGAGTCCCACACAACGGTAGACTCCTGATGGTGCCTAATGCAGTCCCCCTAAAAAAAAAATCAAGTAGTTCTCACTGATTAAATTCACTTACCGGTGACATTTATGTGAATTTCCCATTCCAGGACGTTTACAAACTCTGCTTCTAGACACCTGCACCCGTATTGGCTGTCTATCGACCATTGTTCCGTTTAACTCGTTGACACATAGATTAACGTCAGCGCAGTAAATGTGCTGTAAAGAGGAAAATGAACGCAACCAGTCAAGATAAATTTTATTATCAAGGGAAATTTTTATAATTTATAATGTAGCCTACTCTAAAATAATTCGACCACGCAGCTGGACCGCTGACGTGAGTTGAGCAAATTTCCAAAATTAAAGTTATATGCCTGTGTTTTAGGGTTTCAACCAATAATTTGGGAAATAGGTCTATTCACGACGGTGCTGAATAGCTGCAAAATGGTTCGCACGCCATTCCGCACATTGGGAGTATCTTCAACACACAGATCATTGCGTACTTCGCACGCCAACCCCCATATTGGGAGTATCTTTAATAAACAATGGATTGCGTGCTTCGCACGCCAACCCCACGGTAGAATCTACCACAGGGCTTTGAACCGGGTACTTCTGTGGTATTTTACGTTTTGATCGATTTAGGGGGAACCAAGCGAGCTACAAGGTCGTGCAAAAAACAAAATGTGCAGCATAACATCCTACATTTATATTTGTAGAAAAAACTCAAAACCAAATTCATTCTCGTAGGAAAAACTATAAAAATAGTTACTTCCGGTCGAAAAACGTGCTTCCAGTTGTTGGATTTTTTTGGCTAACGAACTCGTCCGAGCGACGTAGACAACCAACATGTGTACCAAATTTGAACCAAATCGGACTTAAAATGCAGCCGCTAGAGTGCGAACACATATATACATATCCCTATACATATATATATATATATATATACATGATTTTTAATGACACCCCAAAACGTGTTCTGGGGACCTTGATCGGTGCTCATTTGCTACTCCCGACCTTGGGTCTTACCATAAGGGCCACTGCAATAGCTCATTTTTCCTATGGAAATTCGCTAATAACACGGCATAAATATGGATTTTCTTGGCAAGCTGGAACAAATTAGCTATAAAACGATTGAGACAAGTCTTTTGATGAGGTTTTCTTTAAAATATCGGATGCACTTTCGACTCGTAACAAACAGGAAACGTCTTGCTGTGCGAGTTAAAATCTATATATTTAAAAAAATTCCTGATTTTAGTTCACTCACTTCCTGAAGTTAATACTTAACCGATTTTGATGATTCTTTTTTTATTTAAAAGATAATTTCCAGTTCTAAGTCACTGTGAAGCTAAATATTTGATTTACACTTTTATTTTAGTTTTATTTCGAGTTTTAAAAATGCATCAGTAGCCTATGCTACAACCAACACATGTATTTACATTTATTACCATAGCAACCAATTGAATAAAATAACAGATAATATATTTGCTCCAATATTTCCATTAACAGCTGATTTCAAAATTGGAAGCAATTATTTTTGTATTTCTAGCTTTTAGGTTAGGATTTTAAATAGTAGACCTGAGCCTTGCTGGTTCTTTTAACCGTTATTATAACTTCTTTAAAATATAAGAAATAATTTAAATTGAACATTTAACATTATTTACCGTCTTAGTTGTGAGGTTATTATTAATCCTACACCTTTATTATAAATAAAACATAACATATGTTTTTAGAAGGTTACGTTGGGGGTTGGCGTGCGGAGTACGCAGGGGTCTCCCCTAGTATAAATTAATTTGAATCAAGTGTTTCCTTTACAATGAGTTGGTGGCAGAGTTTACCACGGCGTAAGATCTAATAGGGCAATGCTAACTGCCAGATACAATCAATGTGCATTGAATTTCATTACAACTATTTTTTACCATATTTATATAATAAATTCTACACAAAACAAGATGTCCAGCAAAATTTAACTAAAAATTTCCCCAACAAATTGTGTTTGATCCCTGATGATTTTATTTTTTGAAACTTAAGGATAGATAGATAAACGGTACCAGGAACTGGCACATACTTTCTCACAAAAATATTTAAATTATTAAACAGATTCACTGTGACTTCATAATTGTATTAAAGTAGGAGAGTAACTAATAAATATTATTATTATTTAGTAGAGAGAACGCTATTCGATTGATTTCGAACAAATTTGCATAAAACATGCCAATTAGGCCTGTATAGTTACACGAAAAGTTTTGAAAATTTTTGAAAAACGATACCCTTTTTAGCAAAAAAAATCCAAATTTGTTTTATTATTATTCGCTAAACGAGAATTTTTAGAAAGATGCGGTTTTTTGCTTATGGTAGGGTACATTAAGGGCTACAAATAAGCAAAATTTTGTCAAAACCGTTAGAGCCGTTTTTTATAAAAAAGTAACACATTTTTGGGGCTTTTAGCCAAAAACGGGGTTGTTTTCAAAAAATTGTCACAACATTTTTTTCTTGCATCCATACAGCCCTAATTGACATGTTTGGTGCAATTCTTTTCGAAATCGTTCGAATAGTTTTCTCTCTGGCTTTGTATACAGACAGACATGCAGACAGACATGTTCGAAAAAAACACTTTTTTTGACTCAGGATTCCCAAAACTGATATTTCCACAAAAATCTCAACATCGATTTTTTTGCGATCACTATACTTTCTCTATAATACTATAGTATAGTGAGAAAGTAAAAAATTATGTGAATTCCAGGTCTGAATGGACAGGTCCGTCCGGAACCTTACATTACTGTGAAGAAGTATCAGATTTCCTTAAACACAGCAAACACTTTATGATAAAGGACCGAAGTGGCTGTTTCCAAGGTTGTAGCCAGTAAATGTATGGATGCAGTAGGTTAGAGCCCACTCTCTTGTGAGCTTGATCTGATCTATTTAAAGAAAACTATGAAGGTTCAACAAAAATACTTTACTCTAACCAAACACGCAATGCGTTGTGTATTGAAAATCCTCTCAATGCGGGAGTTGGCGTGCAAAGCACGCAATGCTGTGTGTATTGAAAATTCTCCCAACACGGGGTTTGGCGTACGAAGCACGCAATGCTCTGTGTATTAAGAATACGTATTTGAAATCATTTTATAAAAAACTAGAGGCTAATTGCTCGCTAACCATTTACACTCGCAGCAAATCAAATACAAGCAGATTATTAAATACCCTGATATTTTCAAGGAAATGACGACTGATTAGGACTGAGGCACTTTGATAGAGGTAGGGTGGTGGAGGTAGCGGTGACCTGGATCCTGTCGCTTGCTAAGGAGTTTTTAGCCTAGTGCCAGAGTTTTTACGTGAATGACAGGAATTTGTTTATGTATAACTAATGGACCCAGCAATGCTTCGCTATTGCTTGACTTAATTTAAAGCGTAGTTATTATATCTCATTACATTGACTTAAGTAATCGAATTGCAAAATTATTTCTATGCCACCTAAGAATATACTACACAAATTTAGATTTACAGTTTGTAAACCTTTAAAGATAATACAGTAAACCTTTTGTTTGCTTTTACCTAGTCTAAAAAACTGATAGTTTTGAAGAATTGTTAAAGAAACCTGATTCTAAATTAGCCAAATTGGTTGCAAATAAACGTGTTTTGGTTCATTGTAGGCATAACCTAAAATTATGTTCAATTTTTGATAAAAATCAGCTGTTTTATATATAACTAGGGGAGACCCCTGCGTGCTTCGCACGCCAACCCCCAATGGAACCTTCTAAAAACGTATGTTATGTTTTATTTATAATAAAGGTGTAGGATTAATAATAACCTCAAAACTAAAATGGTAAATAATGTCAAATGTTCAAATTAAATTATTTCTTATATTTTATAACAGCAGTTCTGTTATAATAATGGTTAAAAGAACCAGCAAGGCTCAGGTCTACACTTAAAAACCCTAACCTAAAAGCTAGAAATACAACAACAATTGCTTCAAATTTTGAAATCAGCTGTTAGTGGAAATATTGGAGCTAACAGATATATTATCTGTTATAAATTGGTTGCTATGGTAATAAATGTAAATACATGTGTTGATTTATCATTCTGGGCCTATCCTAAGAATTTTTTCCGACTAAATTTACAAATATTAGAATAACAAAAAGGTTTTATCGAAATGAATTATAGCCTATGTTACTCAGGGATAGTGTAGCTTTTTATTGTAAAACAGTTTTTTCAATCGGTTTAGTAGTGCCAGAGATTACCCCCTACATACAAACAAACACACAAATAAACAAACAAACTTTACCTCTTTATAATATGAGTATAGATACGTATCAACCAATGTGTGAATTGAATTAAAATATAGTAAGTATTTTTAGTTGATTTTTGTTCTTGTTTGCTTTAAGTTGGTTAATCCAACCTAAAAAAGCTGTTGGTTTTGAAGAATAATAAGCTGATTATAAATTCTAAGTGAAGTTGCTATGGTAATGAATATAAACAAACATGTGTTACTAAGCATTTTATTAGAACAGCTGTTTCGTGAGTTATGGTCTTGAGTTCGTGGATAAAAAGGTGTTCAGCTTTCCCGAATTTGAAAATTTTCCGGGAAACTATTAAAATTTGTCTTTTCATAAAAACCTAATTCGGACTATTACGAACATTTTAAAGCAAAAAACTGTCAAATTAGTCCAGCATTTTAAGTGATACGTTTACCAACCAACAGCTTTTCATTTTTATTATATATAGATTATACATTTTAATCAACTGTTGTATCTGTTATTTTATTTTATTGTAATGAATGTAAATGCAATTCAAATAACATGGCTGTGTCAGTTTATCAGTCTAGATCTAACCTGAATTATTTAAAAAGGATAATATGTCCGTCTATGTGACGTTTTTTATTATAAGTAGTTTACTTACTTTACAAATATTGTTGGCTGACTCGTTTCGGAACTATTTCCATCTTCATTACCTAACTAGTTAATGTCAATAGCATTCAGTAAGGAAGATTTCCATAGCGAATTGAATACCATAAAATACATAATCCGGGAAGAACGGATACAGGAGTTCCATTGTGGGTGAAATACTTAAAAAATACACAAGGGATAAGGAGAAACCACTGAAAGAACGAGGAAAAAATACCTTCAGCTCCACTGAATGGGGTTATCCTACCTAACATCCTAACTTACACACTGAGAAAGATAGATGTAACCATGTCGTTTGGCACTTCCAACCACATTAAGAACATTACTAAACCCAAAAAAACAACAACCGTTGGGTCAGAAGTCAAGGATTTATAGGATCAATTGTAACGAATGTGAGTGTTCTTATGTAGGTCAGACAGGGAGGCATTTTAAAACACGGTATAAAGAACATCTTCCAAATAACAGAGCAGCTTATGCCAAGTCTAATTATGCACGCCACATTATGGAAGAAAACCATTCATATGCTAACTTTGAAACGAATTTCCAATCATTACATACATGCAAAAAGAGCAAACAAATGGACGCGCTTGAGGAATACCAAGTATATAATGCGCAGTTAAAAAGTCCAGAACATATGTTAAATGATCAATTGAACTTTAAGTCCAATCTCTTGTATGACTTTGCTAGGAATATTGATATGAAATGCAAACAGTAAGCGGTACTACAAGTCAGAGATCCCGCGTGTCCTCAGTAGTTAAAAGTATTCGATGGTGTGCACACGTGTATATATGTTGTGTTGTAATATAATTGATTTATGTCAATGTATTAACGACCTCAATAGAGCGATATTCTGAAGATGGAACTAGTTGCGAAACGCGTCAGCCAACAATATATGTAAAGTAAGTAAACTACTTATATCACAAAAAAGTCACATAAACGGACATATCCCTTTTATTAAATCAGGGACCTAGATACAATCAAAAATTAATTTAAAATTATTTTATGTGTTTAATTTTATTCATGTATTTTTCCGATATTTTAATAGATATTCTGCTATTCGGGGCAGAGACAAATCCGACAAATCAAAGATTGTAAAAATTGGTTCAGCCGTTCTTGAGTTATAAGTGGTGTAAAATACCCGACTTTGTTTTATGTATTTAGACAAGGGAAATCTTCTTACCACAAATCCATAGTTTCGTACAAGGTCGCATTCCACAACAGTTCCATACTTGGAAAATAGGGTGCGTACTTGTTCAGTACCAGTGTTGCCAGCTAAATTGCCTACAAATATTTTGGCAGTAGGTGTTGGAGGACCCTTTCGGCTTGTAGCAACTTTGACTTGCATGGGTACTTCATGCACCAAATGTAAATTCAAATTTTTGATAGCGTTCCGTCCAGCCTCTTCATTTTCCATGTGCTATTAAAAAAGTAAAAACGGAAAATAAATATTGAACATCAATGACTAATCTTATTATGCTTATCAACAAACTTCACCAATTTGTACTGTATTTTTTTAAAGTAGAAAAGCATTCAATGCTATCTTTTGATTTTGTAAAGTGTTTGAAATGTACTCTACAAATTTTATACAAATAAACGGTACCAGGAACTGACACATACTTTCTCACAAACATATTTAAATTACTAAACAGAGTCACTGTGACTTCATAATTTTAGGTGGGTAGGAGAGGTGATTTATTAAAGTAGGAGATTAACTAATAAAATATAATTATTATTATTATCTAGGGAGAAAACTATGTGATCGATTTCGAACAAATTTGCACCAAACACGTCAATTAGGCCTGTATAGATGCACGAAAAAAGTTTTGAAATATTTTGAAAAACAACCCCCTTTATGGCAAAAAACCCCAAAAATCCGTTATTATTATTATTATTAGGTAAACAAGAATTTTTAGAAAGATGCGGTTCTTTGCATATGGTAGGGTACATTAAAGGCTACAAATAAGCCAAATTTTATCAAAATCGTTATAGCCGTTTTTTTATAAAAAAAGAAGTAACTGATTTTTTGGGTTTTTTTTAGCCAAAAAGGGGGTTGTTTCTCAAAAATTTTCAAAGCCCTTTTTCGTGTATCTATACAGGCCTACTTGACATGTCTGGTGCAAATTTGTTTGAAATCGATCGAACAGTTTCCGCTCTAGCTTTGTATACATACGACAGACATTTTGTAAAAAACACTTTTTTGGACTCAGGGGGTCCCAAAACGGATATTTCCACAAAAATCTCAACATCGATTGTTTTTGGGATCACTATACTTTCTCTGTGCTATAGTATAGTGAGAAAGTAAAAGGAATATCAATTAATTAACATACTTTTTACAAAATTTACATTTGAAAACTGTAGGCCTATTTTGTATTTATTAACTTTTCTTTTGAATGTTAAGACAGTGGAAACAGGTCATTACCTGGGATAATTTGTGATAAATTATAAAAGATAATAAATTGAGATAAAAACGTGTATGAATTTTTAAATTAAAAAAAAAGATACTTTTATTTTTTGAAGCACTATAAATGCACGCTTGAAATACTCACCACAAAACCGTAATTTCTAACAACATCACATTTCACAACTGTCCCATACTGTTGGAACAGTGGTTTAATATCGCTTGAAGTCGTTTCATCATCTAAATTGCCGACAAAGATTTTAAAAGTGCCCTCACTACTAGAGCCCGCCATCTCGTCCAATTGTCTGAAATAAAATCATTCAAAAAATGTAATACTACTTTCTCACTATACTATAGTATAGAGTAAGTAGGCTAGAATGATCTAAAAAAAAAACAATGTTGATATTTTTGCGGAAGTATGTTTTTTTGACCCCGTGAGTCCAAAAAACTGGTTTTTATAAAATTTCAGTTTGTATGTCTGTCTATATGTCTGTATGTATACAAAGCTAGAGAGGAAACTATAAGATCGATTTCGAACAAATTTGCACCAAACATGTTAATTAGGCCTCTGTATAGGTGCACGAAAAAAGGTTTTGAAAAAACATCCTCGTTTTTGGCCAAACACCTCCCAAAAAATCAGTTATTATTTTGTATATAAAAAAATGGCTCTAACGATTTTGATAAAATTTGGCTTATTTGTAGGTGGTTTTTTTAGTAACTTTGACAACCCAAACCCCCATAAAATTTCGAATTTTTTTTTTAAACTTTCTGAGCGAGTACCTATGGCCCTAGGGGGAAGCTACATACCACTTTTCATTCCAATCCGTTCGGTGGTGGTTTTGGAGAAATTGTGATTTATTAACTTTGAACCCCCCAAACCCCCTCTAAAATTTCGAATTTTTTTAAACCCTTTCTTATCAGCACCTACGGCCCTAGAGGAAGACACATACCAAATTTCATCCTAGTCCGTTCAGTAGTTTTGGAGAAATCGTGAGAGAGCACCTATGGCCCTAGAGGAAGCTACATACCAAATTTCGTTCCAATCCGTTCAGTAGTTTTTGAGAAATCATGATCAATGAGTTAGTGGATTTGGCTTTTATATATATAGATTGTTCTAAACATTTACCGAATTAAAAATCTCCGTCAGCATAGTTAGGTAGGCCTAGATAAGTATTCCTTAAATGTTGTTTTTAAATAGTTTGTTTTTTAAATGAATAATCAACCTGTTATTTGTCACTGGGGCTTACTAGTTTCATATAAATTTCAATATATTTGTGACAAATTAGTGTGGTGAAAAACCGAAGCGTATTCTTACAGTAGAAATGGAGACGAGCGTGACCAAACAGCCCAAACAGAATTAAACGAAACTTCACCTTTTCCTTTAAATAATAGTACCAGGAGACCGAGCTAAAGCTCGATTATAAGCAGGGCTATGATTTCAATAATAAATATTGGATTATTGAGTTTTGAGGTTAGGCCTATAACATTAAACAACTAAATAAAGGGTATATACGACATTAGGCTTACCTGTAATAAAAATGCAGTTTAAAGGATTAACCATAATCTCAACGCTATGCCTCAGAAATAAGTCAGGCCTAAATTAAAGTTTAATATTTCAATATCGATTTAGGCCTAGGGCCTAGTTCGCTCACGTTAATAACTATTATTGAAAATTTCCGTGAACATCGTTTAGGTTAGGCCTATAACATTAAACAACTAAATAAAGGGTAAGTTTATTAAGCAGAAGTATTCGTTGCCATGGTAACTATAAATAGATACAACATTAGGCTTACCTCTAATAAAATACAGTTTAAAAGAAAACAGATGATTATTGTAATGGCATTGAAAACATTTGCATCAGCTGTGCTTCGTTTAAAAGAAAACAGATGATTATTGTAATGACATTGAAAACATTTGCATCAGCTGTGCTTTGTATTGTTTAAAATGGACAAATTTCACTTTTTAATTTAATAAAAAGACGTAGAAAACGAATTTTCCCAGACTGGTGACCATTTCCAATCGATTTCTCGTGGCCAAAAGCCCCATATAAAATCAAAAAATCAAAAATCCTTAGACGGAGATTCCAGATCCATTTAGCAGACAGACAATTATCTCTCGCTTTAGAAGATAATAAGATAATGAAACTATGCACTTCATTGACAGTAGCAAATATAAAAAATATGAATAATTCGAACACGCAGCTGAACCGCTGACGTGAGTTGAGCAAATTTCCAAAATTAAGTTTATAATCCTATGTTTTAGGGTTTCAATCAACAATTTGGGAAATAGGTCTATTTACGATGGTGCTGAATAGTTGCAAAATGGTTCGCACGCCATTCCGCATATTGGGAGTATCTTCAATACACAAAGCGTTGCGAGCTTCGCACGCCATTCCGCATATTGTGAGTATCTTCAATACACAAAGCATTGCGAGCTTCGCACGCCATTCCGCATATTGGGAGTATCTCCAACATACAAAACAGTGCGTGCTTCGCACGCCAACCCTCGTATTGGGAGTATCTTCAATACACAATGCATCCTTCGCACGCCAATCCCACGGTAGAATCCACTACATGGCTTTGAACCGGGTAGCCTACTTCTATGGTATTTTACGTTTTGATCGATTTTTGGGGTTCCAAGCGAGCTATAAGGTCGCATAAAAAAATGTGCAGAATAACATCCTACATTTATATTTGTAAAAAAAAATCAAAAACAAAGTCATTCTCGTAGGAAAAACCTAAAAAAATGTTTACTTCCGGTCAAAAAACGTGCTTCCGATTGTTGGATTTTTTTGGCTAACGAACTCGTCCGAGCGACGTAGACAACCAACATGTGTACCAAATTTGAACCAAATAGGACTTAAAATGCGGCCGCTAGAGTGCGAACACATATACATATAGATTTGATTTTTAATAACACCCCAAAACGTGTTCTAGGGACCATGATCGGTGCTCATTTGCTACTCCCGACCTTGGGTCTTACCATAAGGGCTCCTGCAATAGCTCATTTTTCCTATGGAAATTCGCTAAAAAGGATAAAAAGGTAAACAAGAATTCCAAAAATTTAATAAACAAATTAACAGTACAAACTATTAGCTAAGCCGATATAATATAACAGAATTGCTAGGTTATCACCTTTGTTTTGGGAGTCCTGACAACTTGTTCCCCATGAAGAGGTAAATCGTTTGTACTTTGCCGATATATAATTTTGAGTTATTTGCACTAATTGAAAATTAGATACGCTATGGTTACCACTTCAATAATGTTATTGTTGCAGAAAAGATTCTTAAAGCAATTGTTAAAACTTTAAAAAATTTAAATTTAACTCGAATAACCGTCTTAAAATTAATACCTTTTCCAATAACTTTTGTTCCCATATTTAGGTACCAAACTTCCGGGGGAAAATGTACCTTGTCCCTTGGTTTGGATTAAGACTGGGCTAGGCTATTAACTCGGAACCCATTACGTTGCAGAAGAAAGTGCTCTAATAGCTTAACCAATGACTACAAATCAATTGATATGTAAACATTTGCTTAACTAAGGACATATTATTTATTTCTGAATGAGGTGTGCACTGTTTGTAAAGTTAACTAAAATTTACAATGGACGCAGTGCACTCTGTATTGAAAACACTCCCAATAAGGGAATTGGCGTGGGAAGCACGCAATGCACTGTGTATATACAATACTCCCA
>JAGFPH010008904.1:7355-19563 GCA_018207615.1 Philaenus spumarius
GGATTTCTCAATAAGTAAATTAATAAAAACTTTTGTCAAAATTAATTTTGCACAAATGAAGTTAACTGAATTGATTTTGATAAAGAACTCATAGCTTGAGAGGATTTCTCAATAAGTAAATTAATAAAAACTTTTGTCAAAATTAATTCTGCACAAATGAAGTTAACTGAATTAATTTTGATAAAGAACTCATAGCTTGAGAGGATTTCTCAATAAGTAAATTAATAAAAACTTTTGTCAAAATTAATTCTGCACAAATGAAGTTAACTGAATTGATTTTGATAAAGACGACTCAATTTTGATAAAGAACTCATAGCTTGAGAGGATTTCTCAATAAGTAAATTAATAAAAACATTTGTGTTAGATTGAACAGAAAGAAAACAAAACAATCATTTGCCTTGTACATCCTGAAAAAATTTCCGCACCTTACCCAAAGCAATGGTATTGGTGACATGTAGCGGATAGGCAGTGTAGTGAATGACGAAGCAGTCTTGGGCCAGTTTACACTCCCCTCCATCCTTGTAATACATGTGAGTTTCAGGGATTTAATAACGTAATAAGGGGTGTAACATAAAGGGAGGAACATAGTAAACTTTGGATAAATTATCCTAAATTAAAAATCACATTTATTTTGAAAATTAATAAACATAGAAATCCAAAGGGCAATGCAGACAAGTTAAATTTTAGAATAATTCATTCATAAAAAAGTATTTAATAATTAAAAAATCTTAAGTTTAAGAAACAAAGAGCTTAGATATGTTTTTAAATATAAAGAGATTACGTCATCGGAATATAGCCTCCAGGACTGGTGCAGTTTATATTAAAATAGATATTTAGCCTCGAAACGTGTACAAGACATAACAAAGTAGAATAAGAAGACGCCTATGATTGGTGGAAATAGAACGCGCGATATGACGTCACTGCGCATAAGATCGTCAAACAAGAGCAAGCGTTGTTCTCACTGGTAATTGAGTCGTCGAACTAACAGACGTACTGGTGATGTGCTAGTAAGATGTTTTAAGAGTACAAAGTTTGCGGTATTTCCAAGGGAAATACAATTTAAACATGGTTGATCGATAGTAGAGACAGTGTTTGTACAAAAAAGTGTTAAATGGTGGAATTCGTACGAGGGCAGTCGAAGTAACCGACTTTACAACATATTGAGAAAGTGAACGTTGCTCGAAGTAGCGTTGCAATGGCCGAGAAGCGTGGGTGTCTTGTATAAAAGAACAGTGTTTTAAAGGTGAACTGTGTCTGCATAATATTAATCATAACTTCAGGGAATAATCGACGCTAAACTTTTACGAACTAACAAACTTTTTCTAAAAGAATTTTCATAAAAGATAATAAGTATAATTAACGTAAATTCATTTCTTTTTGTTTGGTAAAGTTTCAAAGTGCACTATAAAATCATAAGTTTAAAAAAGAGATATACGTACGTAAGTAGATATATTTCAATAGTTAAATATAAAAGAGAGAGTCTGCATTTATTTAGAAATAAAATGTTAAATTGTGTTTCTTAGAATTAAGATATGTTGTATGAGTGAATGCGTGACTGTTTAAAGTTTAAGATATGGTTTGCCAAAGTTTTAATTTTTGTGTTTGTAAATTTAATAATTGCATAACGGAGGAGTAAATTCAAAGTGCCAACTATTATGTTTTGTTGATTTGAGTCCTTTCCCTTCCTGGTAAGAATGAACCTAGTTAAGAAAATAGAGTCAGTGTAGTTTTAAGATGAAACAAAATGGCGTCAGTTGAAGCCGCAGCGGCAAATCTTGTAAGCATGGTCTCTGTGAGTAGAACACAGATTCCATGTTTCTAAGACCAGTCGCCCAGTAGTTATCAAATGTACGCACAGATGTTAAAGCAAGATATATGTAGCAAAGATTTAATTGTCAGCTGTAACAAACACAGATCTGACAAAGTAACCTATTTTCAATTTTGGGGTTGTGTTTGATTGTTTTTGTTATAGTTAAGGGAATAAAGATTCATTGAATAAATAAAGTAATTAATAAAATAGTAAGTTATATAAATTGAAGATAAGAAAGCATAAATAATTGTTACATAGAAGGTTATTTTTTTTAAACACAACTTGGAGAAAACTTGTCCAAATTTCATTTATTTTTATTTATTATTAATAAATTTTGTTTTGTAAACGGCTTGCAAAGGACAGCACGTTACATCCTTTCCCACGAGTTGTTTCTTCACTCTGCTACTGTATTTTGTTCTTTTGTTTTTAGTCAGTGTAGGTGTTAAACTTAGCGAATGAGAGTGTCGTTATGATTGGAATGCAAAAGCGTGTTGTTTTATCTTTTAAGTCAAAAATGGGAAACGATTAGATGGAGTTGGTTCAATAGGAAAAGTGGCAAGTGATTTAGATGTTGGGGAAGTAACTGTCGGGGATCGGAGACGAAATTGAAAAGTGGGTATCTCAACAGAATTCAAATAAAGAAGAGGCTAGACAATCAATGAAAAAAGCGAACATGAAAAAATTTCAGAGGCATTACTTTGTGATTTATATTACAGTAGCTTACAGTATCTAATTTCTTTCATTTGCGTAATTATCAAACCTTCTTTGTTTTATTTTTAACTTGTAATAATTTCTGCTTAAACGCTTCCTCAGCAAGGGTTAATTTAATTAAATTACAAGCAGAAAAACATAGAACAAGACCGGGATTTGAACCCAGGACCTTTACCATTCCGTGGTTACGCTTGTTACCATGGAATGGTAAAGGTCTTGGGCTCAAATTCCGATCTTGATCCATGTTTTTTCAGTTGTAATTTAACTTCTTTGTTTATTTAAAACTATATTATCTAAAGTCAAATAAAATAGATGAAAATCATTTATCATTCATAAATGAAGCGGGACCTCGCACCTCATTCGTTTACTCACGGCTTACCGTATTATCCGAGTTCTACTCGCTCCCAATTACCTTGGATAATTGAGGTTTTACTGTATTTGGAAGTAAGTAAATGTATCATACTAGAAAAACTATATTTGGTTAAACCTGTGATTATAATGTACAAGGATTACAAAAAATAATCCTCAACAGAGAATATTAAATAGTTAATATCTTAGGTTTATAACAAATGTGTTTTTGTTTTCAGTTAAAGGTTGTATAAGAGTTTTCTACAGAACTGAATGTTGCTATTATTTTTTAAAACTGCAGATTTGTTTAGTGAAATTATCTTCTCATCTAATAAATATATTATTTTAACAGCACACTCAATAAAGTTGTTTCCATTAACCACTAATTAGGCCTTTAATATATATATATAAATTTACAAACCAAAAAAAAAAAAAAATACCATCAACCTAAATATAAAATTGTATATTTACTGTTGATAAAAAAAACTGACATAAAACAATAAAAAACAAAGCCTAAACATCCCTAGTTTGAACTCACACTTCAACATTCAATCAGTCACTCAATGTGCTTACGTTATCAGCATTAGGTACTCTATTTCCTATAAAAAAAAGGCCGTCGTCTGCAAAAATATCAGCAGGGAGACGTGTTGTAACTTATGCGAAATTCACAACATGTTAAGTACGGCCCAGAAAGAGCAAGATAAAACTTACGATGCAAGAAGCAATCGTATTTAAAACATCTTCTGCAGAATAATGTGTGGAAAGAGTGCATTGTTTGTTCTCTAGGTACAGATTCCGCAGTAGGTCCGTCTATGTTCGGTGTGCATTCAGGTGGTAAAGCATTAGGATCCAGCCTGACTGTTAATTCTATATACCTGCAACAATGAAACACTCGTTTCAGTGACTTTATAAAACATGTGTAACATTTGGCAACACCTCAGAATGGCTGAACAACTTCATTTCAACATCGTAAAAACTATCCAGCCGGATAATACTGTGACATTTTCTAATAACATATAAAAGGTTAGTAAAAGGAAATAAGATAATTCAAATGTACAAAATGTAAACAAAGCCTAAATTTGTTATAACCTCAAAATTAGTTTTCAACAAGATAAGTACCATTTTATAAACATATAACTTTTGAAACTTTTAGATATATTAAAACAAATTATTATTAATACTTCAAAATACTAGTAGTAATAAACAATTAAACTAAACTAACCTTTTGGCGAAATAATAAAAAACAAACATTTTAAACAAAACTCTAGACTAGAGGTTAAAATAGGCCTATATGCACTATTTTTATTTAATTAAAACTCTCATGAAATGTAATTAGTTATATCATACAATCAAAAGAATTAGGCTACCTTATATGTTTATTAAACCAACCAAATATTAATTAGGAATTAGTGTAATAAATGTTGAAATTTGTAAGAGAGTTTTCAATAAGTGAATTCGGCAGAGGAATGAACTGAAGCAAGGAATGTTAGCAAGGCCATTGGCTTTGTGTTTCCACTCCAAGCGTAAAGAATTCACTTGGCATCCATATATACAGTACGACCTGTCGAATCCAGACCCTCCCATAACCGGGCGCATCTCCAAACAAATGTTTGTATTTTGGTTGTGCGGCGGATGGGGTGGAAAATGGAAAGTTGCAGCTAGAATAATGCCGCGCCTAGTCTATTCTTAGCGGGCTGTGACCTTGAAACGGACAATGACTCTCTCCCCGAAAATCACTACTTTTTTCAAAAACTGATATAGCCATTAGCGTTCCTTTACGGTACTGTAAGTAAAACTTAATTTATATTTTACTGTGCCGAACTGTAGGCCTAACGGTAATTTTTTTAAAGCTAACGTGTTTATAAGTACATTACTGTACCTACATACTTGAGATATTTAATTACTGTACTGCAATAATTAAAATTGCGTTTTTGCGTTTTTACAATGTAAACTGTTTTCTTTTATTGTTTACTTTTAATTACCAAAAGTCTACTGTTGTGTACAGAACGTCAATTTGTTAGCCTATATAGTACATTGTAGTAGGGCCTACAGTAAATACAAGTCCAAACCGCTTGAAACATCTAAAAATAGTATTCAACATAATGGCTTTCATTGTTTTGGGCCCTTTGACTATTCATAAATGACCTTGCTATAACCGGATTTTTCGACATCCGGGCAGGTTGTACTGTATGATCAAGGAAACAATTTCCACATCAAGTTTTAATCCAATATTAATAAAACTTCAAATGTTATGAAACTCTGTACAGAATACTAAAATATATTAAAACTATCATGTATTTTTAACTCGGTAAATGTGTACAACTAAAAGGATTATTAAATAAAACTGTAGGCCTACTTATTTGTTAAAATGTTTTATTTATTTACGTTATTATAAATTTAAAGAAAGATAAAAATATTATCTTTTAATTGCTTTTTATTTCATATTAATAGATCCAATGATTTAGAAGTTATTAATATTATAGTGAAGAAATTAAGAATCGAATACGTTTATATGTTAAACGAAGATGTTTAAATGTTTCCGAAGTTAAACAAATAGATTAACTCTTCTTTAAATTTGTATGAACGAATATATTGATGATAAAAGGTTGTATTCATAAACAGTTTATAACCTCAAAGCAAATATTATAATACATTAGTTCTATAACTCATATTTAAAAAAGTATGCATGTAGGTACGGATGTACATTCACATTTATAGGAGTTGATAAAGTTGAAAATTAAATCCAGTGCAGCGTTTTACTTGATAGGACCAAAGGTGATAGGATGGACGTGAATTACTTGTAATCCTGCATTGTTTGAAAATGTATAGCTTTAAGGCAGTCTTGCAGTAAATCTCTTAGCAATCAGACGTATGCTTTTACTTTGTGAAAGTAGAAGTGGAACTTAATTAAACCAAAGTAAGCAATAATAGAAATTAATTTTATAAAATTCTCAGAAAATACGATTGAATCAAGTCTACAGTTTCAAGGTAATATTTAGCTATAATTTCATTATTAATTGAAGAACAGACAATCTAAAAATGTCAACTTAAATCAACTTTTGTGTTAACTATAAAATTAAATTAATATTTTGATTCGGCATTATAAAATGAAATTAATGAATATTTTGAACATTAGGATAAGTTTAATAGATCAGATTCTGTTGTTACATCTAAGAATTAAATATAATTGCATAGCTATTGGTCGTACCCAGACACACCAAGAAACAGAAATAATTAAATTATAACTGTGCTCATATTAAAATTTAAAAATACAATAATATTGACGTGTATCATTAAAAATAAAGTAAATCAATAAATATAATACTTATTAATTTTAAATCACAAAATGAGTTATTGATTTATTAACATTGATTACATATTAAATAAGACATTACAAGAACTCATCATCATCATTATTATTAATATATTATGTTGTTAGATTGTCTGACAGAGTGAATGAACACTTTCCATGCTCAGCGCAGTTAAATCCCTCACTTTCAGTGTTACGGCATAAAAGGGTCTTCTCATGAATGACTAGTAAGATGGCACCCAATTTGAACGATCATTAAGTTGCTTTTTTCCTAGGTTACTGGACCTGGACTCGAAGAAGGGTTCCTACTGACTACTCAGGAAAAACAAATTGCTCTAGACAACGACTAAACCTCCACTTTTCCAATGTAAAGTGAAGGGGAGAGGTGCGGGGTAAAACCGTGAACAGTTTCAGGGAAGAAGACGTTTTGCGGGTTTAACCGCGCTTAGTCACAGGGAAGAATACGTTTTAAGTTTAACCACGCTCTGCACCTTAAACCTTTGTATTCACAACAAATCTACACAAATCGGTTCTAGTTGCGAACAGCGTGACCAGAGGTTTTTTTAAAATTTCTTCATATTATGAAAGAACACGTTAAACTGATTATAAAAACATGAAAAATATCCGCCGGAAATAAAAATTATAGAAATTACGAGAGAAATAAAAGTAGAAAATATAGAGGTTAACTTCAGTATTTTTTTTTTTATTCACACTATATATCACTTTTTCCAATATATGTATAATGAAATTAGACACTTCACTGATCGCCGGAAATCAATTATAAACATTCTAAAACAAATATAACATAACAAATTAACAAACCAAAAATCGCTTATGGGATTTTAACATAGACAATGTACACCCATTTTAATACGCGATAGGAACAGGATTGCCAGATTGGCTGCAGTTAGATTTGAGTGGGTTTATCAGAGCCTCCTATATTGCCTAAAATTAGAAAATAATAACTGTTTAAGTTAGAACCCTACCAATGTGATAATATCGACGAAATATTATAATGATACTGTTATCGGTAACATACTGTGACTAAACAGTATAGGTCAGTACCTCTAGTTCTTTTTTTATTCTAATTATATAATGTGATAATAACGACGACATTTTATAATAATACTGTTATCGGTAACATACTGTGACTAAACAGTATAGGTCAGTACCTCTAGTTTTTTTTTATTCTAATTATATAATGTGATAGTAACGACGAAATATTATAATTATACTGTTATCGGTAACATACTGTGTCTAAACAGTATAGGTCAGTACCTCTAGTTTTTTTTTTTTTTAATTCTAATTATATAATGTGATAATAACGACGAAATATTATAATTATACTGTTATCGGTAACATATTGTGACTAAACAGTATAGGTCAGTACCTCTAGTTTTTTTTTTAATTCTAATTATATAATGAGATAATAACGACGAAATATTATAATTATACTGTTGCATCATCTTTTCGTATTACATATGTTCAATGTGGCAACGTTGGCAATCAGAAATGATAACTTTCTTCTTTTATACTGGTATTCAATGTAATTTATTAACGATAATTGTTATTGTTTTTAAACTAAAAGTTTTGAAAAGTTATATAAATATCTACATATATTTTCGTGATTTCTTTCATTAATTTTGTTTAGTGAAGTTATTATTGATATTTCTTGGTGTATTAAGTGATTTGTTTCTTTTATTTAGTGTTAAATAAAAAAAAATACTGAAGTTAACCTCTATATTTTCTACTTTTATTTCTCTCGTAATTTCTATAATTTTTATTTCCGGCGGATATTTTTCATGTTTTTATAATCAGTTTAACGTGTTCTTTCATAATATGAAGAAATTTTAAAAAAACCTCTGGTCACGCCGTTCGCAATCTTTACCCACAAATCTAAGTGTAAAATAAATTAAATGTCAGGTCTTTTCTTAGAACAACATATAGTGATTTCAAATTATAAAATAAGATTTCTTACTTTTCCCGTAATTCTTCAGGTCTTCCTTTATCCGGAAACATGCCAGATATCGCTTGAAATATAACAGGAGAGGGAAAAAGTTTATCCACATTTTTGGAAACATTTCCTTTTTGAGGTGTTGGAGTTGTGCTACCCTTCTCCGTGGTGGCAGCATCAAGTTCTTCCTGTAATTTGCAATAACATTTGCTTTGATAAAGAACATCAAGATTTCCCTAGCTTTGCATACTTGCCGATTTTCAGATTAGAAAATTCACAAGGATTTTTAACATTGAATTTATTTACGGCCTATTACATTTATTATAATCTTATATTTATTTTAAAAATTGTCTGTAAGTAGCCACATGTTGACCCAGCTAGTTCTACTATTTGATACAGGAGTTTTTTAAACTAAAAATGTACATCGGCAATTGTCTTATGCCGACAGTGAATATCATAAACCATTATGTACTCACTTGATCTTTAATTTGATATTGGACAAGTGCATTAACAAGTTCAACAAAAATTGCATCGTCAATAAAGCCAGCTTCTCTGTCACCATGAACTTTACCATCGTAATTCTTAATAAGTTCTTCTATGAAAGTTCCATCCTGGTCGAGGATTTCGTCTCCCATGTACGGAATGTTATGAAGTACAGTCTCGTCCTCTACCTAACAACAAAACTATTTCATATCAGAAATTATCTCTTTAAACCCTTTAGTACGCAGCCTACTAACATAATATTTTCCTCTAACATGGTGATTTTGATGAAGTTTAGAATAACAACCGTTAAACCACATAAAATCCTTTAAAAGTTTGAATGTTTCTTTTTGGAGTTGACAATTATACAATTTCATGATTAAAAAATAATTATAAAGTGATTTTACAAAAATCTAATAAATTCCAGAACTTTAGATTAGTTTGACAAATTATAGCTCAAAAAATAAAAACAATATAACCATGAGGAACCTATTTTTTCTTTTTAGTATAAGCTTAAATTTTACTACACTTACTTTAAATTCTAAAGAAAAATAACCATTTTAGAGTTTATAAGTATTTCAGTTGTAACAGTTATGATTTGTCAGTTCTAGCTCAGTATCACCTGAGGTTTAGAATTATATCATTGAAACGTGTTTGATTATTAAATGTATATATCGAAGAATTTATGTTATTGTTATTTTTTAACGTTATGATTTAGTTTGAGACACACTGCCGTGTAGATGTGAACATATAACAGTTCCAAAGATGTTTTTACTGAAATCGCGGAAGTTTTCTTTCATGTGTAAACAAACGCAGCTTTAGAAACAAAAAAGTTTTAACAGAAAAACCTAGGCCTATACATAATGAAATATTCCACAAAAACATATTAGAATCTTTTAGCATTTGATTAACAATTGAGTTATGTTGGTTCTAAATAAAGACTGACAATTGCAATATTTAGCAGTTAGTTCTTTGTGAATTAAATTTGTCTAGCACAAGCGCAATAAGTCTTCTCAAAATGATGATTCTATACTGTAATAGGTTCAACATGAGAAATTAAAAAGTACCGCTTACCATAAAGTTTTGCTGTATAGGTGCCCAAGTATACATAGTCGGTATTGGAGTAACAGAATTAATGACTTTGACAAAACATGTTGAGACTTGTCCGTCGGAACGTACTGCTTCAGCTTTCTTCATGCAGGATGACTGAGGCGGAGCTTCTTTCTGGTAAACCCATACAGCTTTCGATTCTTCCCACCTCTTTTGCTCAATAGATAGCAAATCTAATTCAATAACAAATCAGTTTGATAGTGTTTGAAAACAAATAGCTTCTAAATTTCAAGAATGTTATAGATTTATAAGGCTGGTCAAAAAGTAATATTGTAAAGTGTAAATAGTGTTGGACGATCTATGTACCAACGATACATTTTATTATGGTCAAGTGAAAATCACAGGCACACATGTCTGATATCGGACGACATCTATTTGGAGGTAAAAAACTTTCTAGCTGTTAGCGAAAAAGGTTATTTGATATTATTGTGAAGTTGGTCGTATATTCAGTGACATAAAACAAATTATTGTTTCAAAGTGAAGTAACTGTCAGTGTGTCAACTTCAACAAGCGATAAAGAAAAACCTGGTCCAACTTCCAAGAGAAAATTTACTGAAGTTTTTGTTATTAGGTATTCAAAATTAAATATTTTTCTTATGAAAAAGTACCAAAAAATAATAGTTTGGTAACTTCTGCAAATAAAGTAGGGCCTAAAAATATCCATGCCATTGTTTACCTAAATAATATAAAAACTAAAATAAAAACTCCAAACAGTAAGTTACACTTGATAGAATAAACTTAAAACAGAAAATCTCACAACTAATACGTCTATTAACTCAAACGCGTTTCAACGACAAAGTCGTCATCTTCAGAGATGCACGAGCTACAATAGTCAAACTATAACTATTAGTGTAACTATGTAGTAAGTTACATGTGGTATACAATCCTGTACAAATTTTAAAAAGAAGATAAAACCCAATGACACAAAAGTTGTTAACCCCAATGACATGGAAGTTGTTAAATTTTGCTGGAGAAGTACAATTACATTCTTAAACAACATACCACCTCATAAAAGAATGGTCAATATTACACACCTGCCATACGTTTCCTGTTATTATTCCATGCAATTTTTACTTCATCAGCACGTTTAAATCTCTTCAACTGGCGAAGTCGCATATATTCTGATTTAACTCTCTTTTTCCATTCTGCAGAGACTTTCAATTTACTTCCAGACATTGTGAAACCTGTAATCAAATGATAACTTACTGAAATAGGTGCACAAATTCAGACATTTCTTCTACAGTCTAGGAAGAAGTTGTGGTGCGAAATGTGTGCCACGTTCACAGATAAAAACATCTGATACACCTTCTGGAAGTTTGCATCAGTTGTTCCAATAGCTTCTAAAGCAATGTAGCTGTTAACGATTGCAACACAATTATTATTACTAAACTAAAACTCTTTATACAACCAATTAACTTTTAATATATTGCACTTATTACTTTTCAGACCATTAGGAACTATTGTTAGACTCGTAACTACAGTACAGTCCCTGTAATTCGAGTCGCGATAATCCGAGGTTCTGTGTAATTCGAGCCACAAATATAAGCCCCTTCAATATAAAAAAAAAATTACCATAGAAACAAACTTTTCCCCTCCACTGCCGTATTACCCACTCCTCTCTTACAAGGTCACTCGACACCAATCCAGGCTTTTGTAACTTATGGTTATAAAAATAAAAAAATATATATATACATTGACTGTTAAAAAAAATATGGGGTTCGGTAAAAGTTTCAAAAATAAAAAAAAATACTCAAAAATAATAAAAAATGCTATATGTGGATTATTTTGTAATTATTATCACCTCTCCTTCACTTCGCTCATTTACTCACCTTAAAACAAGAACTCGTCGCTCATAATATTACTTTAAATCACCAAAAACACTTCTTACCACTTTACCTCCATTTACTAAAAATCACCATACATCATGTATCTCCTCTAGCTCCAACGTAGAATTACACCTTTAGCTCCACTTTACCTTAATTCACCTTACACCTACTCATAAAAACCTTGATATCACCTTCGTTTAACTCAAATAAAAAAATAATAATAATAATAATAATAATCCACATATAACTCTATTTATGCTCCATTAATACTTATGCATTTATCCATCTATAATTACTAATTACTATCAATGATTTACTATGTTAATTCAATTTTCTCAGGGGTGAATACTTGGCTGCAAAGTAATGACTTGTGGATGTACGTGGCTAAATAAAGGAGTCTAAGACATTGTAGCGGAACAACTATTTGTTTACTCAAACATTCTTAAAAAAGTGATTATTTACAACAAAATATATCAACATTACAAGAAACAAACAAATCAATTATATACAATTCTGTACAAAGTGTTGTCAAGCCTAGCTTAAAGTATGACGCAATAAAAATCAAAAGAAGTTACTTGTTAGAACAATCAAAAATTTTATAATTGCAGACTAAAAAATGTATGTCCTATGGCCATTATTACTTACTGCGTTATTCGTTG
>JAGFPH010008904.1:19663-51353 GCA_018207615.1 Philaenus spumarius
TGTGTTACATCAGATAACATAAACTTCCAACTTACCTGTATAGCATAAAGGATTTCACACATAACAGCAAATAACAAAACTTTCTAGACTATTTTGTTTTTTGCTTAATCAATAAAGTAAATAAAGAAAATTGATAGTGTTAATTATTATTAATTGAACTACGTATTTAATTGATTACTCTATATTATCAAGTGTAGTAATAATAAAACAGGTATTAATTAACACTTTTTGTTCTTGTCGCTTACTTCATCATCCATAAAATCTTCAGCTTTTTGTATTTGGGATTCGTTTTTGGAACTGCGGGATGACTTAAACTGGGATGGGTTCCAACCTTCCAATGAGCCAACTGAATTGAAAAACCCTGCTGAAAAGCCTCCAGTAAAAGCCCCGTGGAATCTTCGACGGCCATGTTTATCTTTGGCAACTTGATCTTCTATTGTAAAAGGTTTTTTTCTGGGAGCACGGTCTGAAATTTAACAAAATTAAATTAGTTATAACCTGATTTTGAATGACAGACTTCAAACCTATAATTGCGTTAAGTTGTTACTTATTATTTTCGTTCTGGTTTACTATTTTGTTCCACACAATATATAAACTTTGTAGATATATGTACAATCATTTATTTAAGCCCACATAATTTGTTATTTTGTGATAAAGTTTAATTCTATCAAGTTATCTTCGCACAAGCCAAGCTCAACATTTTTTATTTTATAAGTTTCAACTACCTACCTAGTTTATTTTACCACTGTTTTTGCATTATAATTTTAGTCAACATGTATTTGTTTGATATGGCAGGTATTCATTTATACTTCTCCAAGGGGTGTGTTGCTTAAACGTTTGAGAAACACTGCATCAAATCATTAATGATAACCAGTTAACCAAATGAAGCTAAGTATTTAATCAAATGACTAAATAAACGGTACCAGAAACTGGCACATACTTTCTCACAAACATATTTAAATTATTAAACAGATTCACAGTGACTTCATTATTGTAGGGGGGGTAGGAGAGGTGATTTTAAACTAGGAGATTAACTAATAAATATTATTATTATTATTAGCTAGAGATAAAACTATTCGATTGATTTCGAACAAATTTGCACCAAACACGTCAATTAGGCCTGTATAGATATGCACGAAAAAAGGTTTTGAAAAAAAACCCCTTTATGGCCAAAAACCCCCAAAAATCAGTTATTATTATTATTATTATTAGCTAAACGAGAATTTTTAGAGAGATGCGGTTTTTTGCATATGGTAGAGTACATTAAGCCTTTACACTCGAGTGTCGGGGCAGCCCCGCACCCTACTAATCCACACGAACACCTATGTCAGACAAGCCCCGAACTAGCTATGAAAACGTTCTTTGATTGCATTTGAACAGACGCAGTTACTTTGATGACCGCTATTGTTGAAGTTTGAGATGTGCTGCTATCTGTGGAATTTTTTTAGGACCATTTGAGTTCAGTTTCTGTGGTAAATCTTAGAAAATGTAATGTTTGCCGTCTTTGGCCGGTCTGTAAACAGCTGTCTGCTCACGCCGTTGTTTGGTTCCTACTTACTACGCAGTGTTTTAGTGAGCAAGCGTTGTTTAGTTTTGTTGTACTAGGTTATCGTGTGTAATTTTACAGTTTATTTTTGAATATTGTTCTTTTTATAATAATAATGATTGTTGTGAAATAAAATGAACGAAGATGACGACAGTTTGTTACAAAATGACGTTAGTGGCGACGGAACTTTTGTTTCGAAACCTTAGTGATTAAAATATTACCAATCAGTTTTGAAAAAAGCTTTTCTTACTAGTTCTGATGTACATAATACTGCTGTTAAGCAATAAAATAAATAGTTGAAGGAATTTTGTACAAGTTGGTGTCAAAACTAATTGTTTTCGTAAAAACTCATTTTTTACAAAAAACTTGTTTTTCAATTATAATTTTTTTATAATTTATTATTGTGTCTAAAACATGTATAAACCACTTAATTTTGTTTATAATGATATAGACAAACAAGCAACAAATATAGGTCTTCCCATTGAAAATTTTTCCAAAATTCTTATTAATCCGGTTTTTGTTACAAATTTATATTTTTTCAATAAATAAAAATTAAAAACATATACTTGAAAATAAAAATATATGTTTTTTTTTTCATACCATTCTATACTTTAGTCATTGAAGAAACTACAAAAAAAATCAGTCTTTTAGAACTGACAGAAATACTTTTTTTTAAGTAAACATGTTACCCGTACAGTGCAATATTCGCTCAAAATTAAATTGACCTGATAGCAACACTAGGTCCCCAGTAATTGGAGTGGAAAGGGTTAAAGGCTACAAATAAGCCAAATTTTATCAAAATCGTTAAAGCCGTTTTTTAATTTTAAAAAATTATAACTGATTTTTTGGGTTTTTTTTTGCCAAAAAGGGGGTTGTTTTTCAAATCCGTTTTTCGTGCATCTATACAGGCCTACTTGACAGGTCTTTTGCAAATTTGGTTGAAATCAATCGAATAGTTTTTGCTCTAGCTTTGTATAGGCTACCTACATACAGACATACATTTTGTAAAAACCACTTTTTTGGACTCAGGGGTTCTCAAAACAGATATTTCCACAAAAATCTCAACATCGATTTTTTTTGCGATCACTATACTTTCTCTAGTATACTATAGTATAGTGAGAAAGTAAAAAGATCTATTTCGGAACTAATTATTTAAAAACAGAAAATAAATTAATAACTTAACTGAAGTAACCTGTTGTAGTAGGTTTTTAAAACAAACTATGTACACAATTTGTTTCTATTAAGTAATAATCACAATCATAACTAATAAAATAATTAGCAGCAATATTGTACCAGAAAAATTCTAGATTAGTCGTGCTTTTAAAACAGCAGATAAGCTTTTTTAGTGTTGAGAGTAAATACGATTAAACTTTAGGATAATTTTGCACAGCCTTTGTTGTGCACTTCTGCCATAATATGGCTTGCAGCTGTGTATACTAGAATCTAATTGAAGTTTCTTTTCTTAAACTACACTTAAGAGTAGCTATGTTTAGAAAATAAAATGTTATTAGTGTGATATCAATAATCTAATTTAAAAAGCAATAACACAATTATTTAGTTCCAAACAAAAGAATAAACTCTTCTCCTATGAGCAAATGGGTGAAATTTTAAAACAATACATGGTAGGCTAGGCCTACTTGTTGAAATAGCTTCAAATGAAGAACTTTATTAAGAAAATAAAAAGTGCAACCAACTTATATATTATTATATAAATATCTGCTAGGATAGATACGATCAGTTTGAGTAGGCCTATCGGTACAATTTTCTGCCAATCCTAGCTTAACCCTTTTATATGAGTTCGTCAACGCGTTTCGGAGACAGACAGAAGTAGGTCTAGGTCTCGAGAATGGAGGAACTCCGAAACGCGTTGACGAACTCTCTGAAGTAGGTCTCGAGAATGGAGAAACTCCGAAACGCATCATCGAACTCATATAAAAGGGTTAAGCTAGGATTGGCAGAAAATTGTACTCAAACAAATGAACTTATATGGGGGCCTATACGTTTACAAACTGGAAACATACTATAAATATAAGTTAGTTTAGGTTCAGGTTTTTGTTTTAGGCAGCAGCCCACCATTGATAAAAGTAGTGGCATTTTAAAATTTCGCCATTGAACCAACCTTCTTCTATAGGGTCTAATGAAGTTCCATATTGCGCAAAATCTTCTTCTTCACTATCTGACATGGCGGTCGTCAATTTTTTATTTGGATTTCCCAAAGATTAATAGTTTGGTGCATTTATAAAGGCTTACTTATAATACTTCACATGTAAAGTGGTTTCATAGAACTAGGTTATAAAATTAAAATCTCACTATCGGTCGGTTGATAAACGTTTTTCCTTAAAAATGTAGAACGTCTTAAAAATCTAAGACTGTATTTATTAGATGCTAAGAAAACAATAATTGTTATAAGAAGCTAATCATCAAAAATAATAAAATGCAATACAGTAGTTAATGAATTCAATAAAAATAACAACATAACGACATAACCTCTAACCATAGATCATAGATCGAACATATATAAATAAGGAACACTCCATGACCAAGTCCATATAGGTGTGTAAATTATCTATGAACACAGACACGTTATGACGTTATGACAAACGCAATATTTAGCCGTCGGCCTACACCAGAGATAATGGCCTGCACCACACGTACAGATCCCGGCGCGAATGCTGGAACTTGGACTATGGGCTACTAACCATACTAAAAAGATCAATCAAACAATCATTTATTGGTCTCTTTGACAAATATTTGTATAAGACAAGTTAACAATATAACGATACTAACAATATATATATGTAACTTACAAAAACAATAACCATACAATAAAACATATACATGTAACCAATACTAGTGATTTAAAAATCTACATAGAATAATTCACAGTTTTTTAATAATTTCATTTCCGCTGAGGACAAAGTAACAATAATAAAAACTCACAATAAATAATAACAACAACAATAATAATTAATTATAATAATAAAAACAACAATAGAAAACCTTTAAGGACCCAACCAAGAACATGCGAAAGGGAAGATCAGACTTCACATTCAGAGGATCTTCAAAGGGAACCAGACCCAAAATCATGGCACATAAACTCCTCCACAGAGGAAAAGGATCCAGACAACATTAGTTGCCTAAGGCTGTTTTTAAAAGCATTTAAATTTTGTATCTTTTTTATTTTAATGGGAAGATTATTCATGAATAAAGGACATGCTTGCAAAGGAAGTTTACTATATAAATTCAACCTGTGCCGATTAGCACGATAGTTGCATCGGTCCTGGTGTTATAATTATGTATGTCCTTGTTCTGAACAAGATCACACTTATATTTAAAATAGAGAATTACTTCCATTATATACATACTAGGAAGTGTTAAAATTCTCATTTCTTTAAAGTATTTTTTACAAGATTTTTGTTTATTTTTATACCTGCTATAAGCCTTATAGCTTTTTTTGTAGGACAAACACTCTTTGCATATTCTGAACTGATGAATTCCCCCAAAGTAGAAGTCCATAGCTCAGATGTGGGTATATTAGACCATAGTAAGCTGTTAAAAGAACTGAAGAGTTACAATATAATTTTAAATTTCTTAATCCAAATATTCCTGAACTAACTTTAGCACTGATGCTATTGACATGATAGTTCCAGGTCAGCTTGTTCCCGGTGCGGATAGATAAACCAGTTCTATGTTCGAATTTTATGCGATTATCTCTAAAAAAGAACATAAATAATGTAATTAAATTTAAAATTACTTTTGTAATCCTTTCAAGTGAGAGGTGACACCATCAGTTCGTCAAAAGAATGAATCACATTAGAAAGCGGCTTGGGAAAATGTTTTTTGTCTCCACTTACGCCCTTTCCCCACACCCCTTGCCCATCACGCCCAGGCAAGGTCAAGTGCCAGCATTCGGGCCGATATCTATAATCAAAACTATAGATAGATTTATTTAACGGCGACCTGCGCGAAAAATCTGGAGCATGTAGGGGAGGTAGTTGAAGATCCCCCACCACCATCTACATGCCGGCCGGTGCTCTGCTTAGTTTGCCACATTAAGGGAAAGTGGTGGTGCGATGGGGAGGGGAAGTAGCGTGGCGGTTGGAATACCCTCCCTCGCCACTATCTCCTTCTCTCTCGCACGAGTACTCAAAATAGGTCACCGTCTAATAAATCCATCTATAGTAGGGCCTATTAGTATTTAATATAATATATTTTTCTGTGACATATATTTAACAAGTAAAAGTATAAGTAATTTCTTTGTTTTTAAATTTAGTTTGTTTAGTAATATACCGTAACAAAAATGAATTAAATTATATTATTATAATCAAGTAAGGTTCTCATGCATTATACTGTACCGGTACTTATATTAAATAGTGAAACTGCTGTTTCCATTGACTTCATTTGAAACAAAAAGCTTTGTATTTTAGACGGAAATATTTTATATGATTTAGAAATAAATAAACAACATTGCAGTCTTAGATACCTTATAAGCGTATTTCATTAATATAATGACAGAAATATAGGTAGTGTTCCTAATAATCTTATAAAAATATCAGAATATTTGCTTGTATTATTATTTGGGCTTTTATACAAAGATGTTTTTTTTAACTAGACGCTCACTTGCAAACCAGAGATAATAATTGATGCAAACTAAGTTAACCTTTATCTTAATCTTTTACGTTTATGGTTTAGGCTTTGGCCTTTGACTTTATAATGGCGGCAAATAATTAATTCTTTGTGTGATTGTTATCCTTTCTTTTTTCATAAATATTTTGTGTCTGTAGTGCACTTATAAGCTAAATTATATTTAGAAGATGTTACAAATTAAATCCAAATGTTTATATTAACTATAAGTTTTTGAAAAATGTTTTTAATTTAGCAGAATATTGTCACCATTTTAGATGTGATTGTTAGGTTAGAATATTAGTACTTTCTTCAAGTGGTTTGCTCCAAATGGTTTAATTTTAAATCTTTAACATCTACAAGGTAAGAAGTAGTATTAGTTTGTTTTCCCACGATTTAATTTGCTTAACAGGTAGGGCCTATGTAGTTTAGTTCAAAACAAACTAAATTTTCAGTAAAAAACAGTTTGAAAAGTTGATAACTTTCAATAGGCCTAGGCCTACGTACTATTTTTCCTTAGGATAAAAATTAATAGGCTATACATTTTTAATTTTCTCTATTACATTGAACACGACTAGGCCTTCAGTCAGCATAAATTGTGTTTTGTTCTGAAAATTTTGGTAGGCTAGGTTAGGCTATTTAGCTTTCCTCAGAGTTCAAACTTTAATTTTTGTTGAATTTATTCTCCATAGGATAACTAATAATGACTAGGCCTATTATTTACTACTTGATAAATTAATAAATAGGCCTAAGTCTATATTTTGACTTGTCTGGATTCTAAATTGGTCTATAATTAATTGGCTCTGATATGTTGTATCATTCATGCCAGCATTGCCGAGTGACACACTAGGCCTATGCTTGTTTGAGTTATCTTACTATGTGGATTTACTTAGTAAAATTGAATGACTAAATTACTGTCTTTCTAACCTACAATGTCAATCTAAAAATAAACCAAACCTAAACTAACTTTACAGTCTCCGTCACAATATGTTTCCAGTTCATAAACATTTATAACAGTGTCCCTCAATATATCTAAATTACTGAGCCTTCGAGAATTCAGAAGACCATGTCCCATATGTGAGTGGGTTATGTAATACCCCCTATAAAAAGGAGATACAGGGAATTATCAAAAATTATAGAGGCCAAAATGTGGGTTTTAGGCCGTCTGAGACTAGATTTTAGAGATGAGCGGTATTTTCCTACCTTTGTTTAATTGAAAATCTGTTGAATTGGGTATTGAATTTCTTCAACAGGCTACATTCAATGAACAAGATCAAAAATACTAGGACAAACATAGCCTAACTTGCATGAAAAATAAATACCGGTATATGTAAGTATTTTCAAGTGTATAAAAAATTATAGCTGTGTCTATTCCAATATTATTTACTTGCACCTAAAACTTTCTGGCTCAGTTATATAAATTAATAATTAAACAGTTAGACCCTTATGATGTACCATTTCCAGTTAAACTGTTAAACTACATTCACTTGTAACCTGTGATTTTTGTTTTGTTTAAAATAAAATAAATAAAACTTAAAAATTATATTTGCATAGGATATTAAGAAAAGAAAATAAGACGTGATATAGGCTAAAACCAATAAACAATATAATAAATTCATTTTTCCTAGTATCCAGATCTCTAATTGTATTTTAATAAAGTAGGTACAATGCCTTTTATTTTTCTGTCGATGACCTCTTTGTTTCTTCTTTTGAAGCGTTTTGAGGTGACTATTACATCATCAGAAAATCCCTCGTTGATTTTTTTTTAATCACAGTATGTTTGCCATATAACAACTGATTACCCCCCCCCCCCCCCGCCTCTGACCTCCACTTTTAACAAACCTGCTCGTTGTAAAACCACTTAATTGATGTTACTATATTATATATATGTTTACAAAGTGGAAACGTACTGTGACTAGAGACTGTAGGTTAGAACTTCAGGCTTTTTTTTATTTTCATCGGTTCAGCGAATACATAAGCGACACTAGTTATTCATCAGATGATGACTTTTAAAATAAGTTAGCCGTTCGTATTTCTTTTTCCCGGCCTTGAATCATGTTAATTCATTGTTAGAATATGTAAATATATAACATCCCAATATGGGAAGATTTGCTTCTGACAAAGTACCTAATAGTAAACAATTACCACACCAAAGGTCAACTTATTCTCCCTGAAACTATTGCACAGTTTTGTGGAATACAACCAATTAGAGGACAAGAGATTGATAGTAAAGTTTTAGTTCTGGACGCATTAATATTAGTGTGTGTGTGTCACAATGATACTTTGTAATAAATAAGTGTGTATAAACAGTAATCGTTGTAAAGAACGGTATTTTTAGTACCTAATGTAGTGTCGAGATGTAAAAAGACATATTTAAGAATTTAACTTTTATAAGTGTAAAATATACAGAGTCGGCTTCAATACAAGAACAGTGGTGGCATAACGCAGATACGTAGTTAAGCATAAAAATAACTGTAATAATAAAATAAAGCAACACAATAATAGTCACTCACATTGTGTGTTATTTCCAAAGTAAAAGTGAAACACTTTATAGTATCTGGATGTGTTACATTTTAAGAATCTATAACAAATAACTAGGCGTATTGTTTAACAAATTTTTTATAGACTAAATATTTTGTTTTGAGGGGGGGATATGTTTCATATCAGTTGTCTGTTTAATTTTTTTTTTTTTTTTTTAATTTATTTTGTTCTACTTTAAAACTACAATAATTAATAAAAATAGATTTCAATTTACAAAAAAAAAATCATAATACATTTATACAAATAGTAGTCTGAAATAAAAACAAAATTAGGAACCCCCAAAGGAAAATCCTGTTGTGGGGGACCATCAATAAAAGGATCAATAAATTTGATGTCTCTAATAACATTTCTTGTACCTAATCTTAGTTTCTGTAGAGTATTCAAATAGGCCTAACATAATATCTCATTAAAAACTAATTTCAACTGTAATGTCGCTGTTTATTCTTTTTCGTTCAGTTACCCATATTCAATAGGGCCTGTATCTTCAGAACGTAGTTTAGAATTAAATAATTGAAAAATAATAATAATAATAAAAAATAATAATAAAATAAGTAATAATAAAAATAAAAATAATTGAAAAAAAGTAGAGTCCCGATATTTCGAATTGAATGGGACCGAGAGTACCTCGGGTTGTGACAAACTCGAATTACACGGAATATGCAAAGGTAAAAATAAAACTACCATTTTATAGCCCCTCGTATAACCCCAAAAATGGAAGTTATATTAATGTATAGTATTTTGTATTGAACACTGAGGTACAAACACAATTTTATATACAGTACAAAAATAGAAATTTACATTTTAAAGAAATCATAAATAGTTTTTTGTTTAACTACACTGCAACATTTACGAGTGGCGATGTCACGCCAACGACAGAGCAATACAGTATCGGCTGCAGTAGCTTCGGGTTGTTGTTCAACGTAGCGTTGCGCTGCACCCAAATCAGCAATTAAACAAATGTCTCCCACAATACAGTAGTGGGACTGATTTATTTTTAGACATGCCTGGATTGGTGTCGAGTGACCTTGTGAGAGAGGAGTGGGTAATACGGCAGTGGAAGGGAAAAGTTTGTTTCTATGGTAATTTTTTTTATATTGAAGGGGCTTATATTTGTGGCTCGAATTACACGGAACCTCGGATTATCGCGACTCGAATTACAGGGACTGTAGTTACGAGTCTAACCATAGTTCCTAATGGTCTGAAAAGTAATAAGTACAATATAATAAAAGTTAATTGGTTATATAAAGAGTTTTAGTTTAGTAATCATAATTGTGTTGCAATCGTTAACAGCTACATTGCTTTAGAAGCTATTGGAACAACTGATGCAAACTTCCAGAAGGTGTATCAGATGTTTTTATCTGTGAATGTGGCACACATTTCGCACCACAACTTCTTCCTAGACTGTAGAAGAAATGTCTGAATTTGTTCACCTATTTCAGTAAGTTATCATTTGATTACAGGTTTCACAATGTCCGGAAATAAATTGAAAGTCTCTGCAGAATGGAAAAAGAGAGTTAAATCAGAATATATGCGACTTCGCCAGTTGAAGAGATTTAAACGTGCTGATGAAGTAAAAATTGCATGGAATAATAACAGGAAACGTATGGCAGGTGTGTAAATGTAATATTGACCATCATTTTATGAGGTGGTATGTTGTTGAAGAATATAATTGTACTTCTTCAGCAAAATTCAACAACTTTCATGTCATTGGGGTTAACAACTTTTGTGTCGTTGGGTTTTATCTTCTTTTTTAAATTTGTACAGGATTGTATACATGTAACTTACTACATAGTTACACTAATAGTTATAGTTTGACTATTGTAGCTCGTGCATCACTGAAGATGACGACTTTGTCGTTGAAACGTGTTTGAGTTAATAGACGTATTAGTTGTGAGATTTTCTGTTCTAAGTTTATTCTATCAAGTGTAACTTACTATTTGGAGTTTTTATTTTAGTTTTTATATTATTTAGGTAAACAATAAAAACGGCATGGATATTTTTAACAAAATTAGGCCCTAGGCCTACTTTATTTGCAGAAGTTACCAAACTATTATTTTTTGGTAGGCTACTTTTTCATAATTTAATTTTGAATAATAACAAAAACTTCAGTAAATTTTCTCTTGGAAGATGAACCAGGTTTTTCTTTATCGCTTGTTGAAGTTGACACACTGACAGTTACTTCGCTTTGAAACAAAAGTTTGTTTTATGTTACTGAATATACGACCAACTTCACAATAATATCAAATAACCTTTTTCGCTAACAGCTAGAAAGTTTTTTACCTCCAAATAGATGTCGTCCGATATCAGACATGTGTGCCTGTAGCAGCAAATTTGTTAAAACATATTTTTGTGATTTTCACTTGACCATAAGAAAATGTATCGTCGGTGTATCGTACAACACTATTTACACTTTACAATATTACTTTTTGACCAGCCTTATAAATCTATAACATTCTCAGAATTTCGAAGCTATTTTTTTCAAACTCTATCAAACTGATTTGTTTATTGAATTAGATTTGCTATCTATTGAGCAAAAGAGGTGGGAAGAATCGAAAGCTGTATGGGTTTACCAGAAAGAAGCACCGCCTCAGTCATCCTGCATGAAGAAAGCTGAAGCAGTGCGTTCCGACGGACAAGTCTCAACATGTTTTGTCAAAGTCATTAATTCTGTTACTCCAATACCGACCATGTATACTTGGGCACCTATACAGCAAAACTTTATGGTAAGTGGTACTTTTTAATTTCTTGTGTTGAACCTATTACAGTAAAGAATCATCATTTGGAGAAGACTAATTGCGCTTGTGCTAGACAAATTTAATTCACAAAAAACTAACTGCTAAATATTGCAATTGTCAGTCTTTATTTAGAACCAACATAACTCAATTGTTAATCAAATGCTAAAAGATTCTAATATAATATGTTAATATTATAATGTTAATATATAATATGTTCTAATTAATAATATGTTTTTGTGGAATATTTCATTATTTTATGATGAGGTTGATAAGAAAAACACACACTGTTACAATCCACACAACTATTTTATTACTCACGACCGGTTTCGAACTTTACAGAACATTAACTAGTGAAATACTAACCTAATAATACAAACAACACTAGATCTAAAGATGTGAATGTGGGAGGGGAGCAGGTAGAAATTATTTAAAAATTATTGATTTCATTATGTATAGGCCTAGGTTTTGCTTTAAAACATTTTTGTTTCTAAAGCTGCGTTTGTTTACACATGAAAGAAAACTTCCGCGATTTCAGTAAAAACATATGTTTACATCTACACGGCAGTGTGTCTCTAACCAAATCATAACGTTAGAAAAATAATAATAACATAAATTCTTCGACATATACATTTAATAATCAAACACGTTTCAATGACATAATTCTAAACCTCAGTGATACATGAGCTAGAACTAACAAATCATAACTGTTACAACTAAAATACTTATAAACTCTGAAATGGTTATTTTTCTTTAGAATTTAAAGTAAGTGTATGCTACCGTTATAGTAAAATTTAAGCTTATACTAAAAAGAAAAAATAGGTTCCTCATGGTTATATTGTTTTTATTTTTTGGGCTATAATTTGTCAAACTAATCTAAAGTTCTGGAATTTATTAGATTTTTGTAAAATCACTTTATAATTATATTGTAATCATGAAATTGTATAATTGTCAACTCCAAAAAGAAACATTCAAACTTTTAAAGGATTTTATGTGGTTTAACAACGATTGTTATTCTAAACTTCATCAAAATACCATGTTAGAGGAAAAGATTATGTTAGTAGGCTGCGTACTAAAGGGTTTAAAGAGATAATTTCTGATATGAAATAGTTTTGTTGTTAGGTAGAGGACGAGACTGTACTTCATAACATTCCGTACATGGGAGACGAAATCCTCGACCAGGATGGAACTTTCATAGAAGAACTTATTAAGAATTACGATGGTAAAGTTCATGGTGACAGAGAAGCTGGCTTTATTGACGATGCAATTTTTGTTGAACTTGTTAATGCTCTTGTCCAATATCAAATTAAAGATCAAGTGAGTATTTAAAGGCTTTTTGTCAAAACATAATGGTTTATGATATTCACACTCGGCATAAGACAATTGATGTACATTTTTAGTTGTTTAAAAAACTGCTATATCAAATAGTAGAACTAGCTGGGTCAACATGTGGCTACTTACAGACAATTTTTAAAATAAATATAAGATTATAATAAATATAATAGGCCGTGTATAAATCAATGTTGGAAATCCTTCTGAATTTTCTAATCTGAAAGTCGGCAGGTATGCAAAGCTAGGGAAATCTTGATGTTCTTTATCAAAGCAAATGTTATTGCAAATTACAGGAAGAGCTTGATGCTGCCACCACGGAGAAGGGTAGCACAACTCCAACACCTCAAAAAGGAAATGTTTCCAAAAATGTGGATAAACTTTTTCCCTCTCCTGTTATATTTCAAGCGATATCTGGCATGTTTCCGGATAAAGGAAGACCTGAAGAATTACGGGAAAAGTAAGAAATCTTATTTTATAATTTGAAATCACTATATGTTAATGTTGTTCTAAGAAAAGACCTGACGTTTAATTTATTTTACACTTAGATTTGTGTAGATTTGTTAAGAAATTAAATGTGAATACAAAGGTTTAAGGTGCAGAGCGTGGTTAAACTTAAAACGTATTCTTCCCTGTGACTGAGCGTGGTTAAACTTAAAACGTTTTCTTCCCTGTGACTGTTCACGGTTTTACCGCACCTGTCCCATTCACTTTACATTGGAAAAATGGAGGTTTAGTCGTTGTATAGAGCAATTTGTTTTTCCTTAGTAGTCAGTAGGAACCCTTCTTCGAGTCCAGGTCCAGTAACCTAGGAAAAAAGCAACTAAATGATCGTTCAAATTGGGTGCCATCTTACTAGTCATTCATGAGAAGACCCTTTTATGCCGTAACACTGAAAGTGAGGGATTTAACCGCGCTGAGCATGGAAAGTGTTCATTCACTCTTTCAGACAATCTAACAACGTATTATAATAATAATAATGATGATGATGAGTTCTTGTAATGTCTTATTTTATATGTAATCAATGTTAATAAATCAATAACTCATTTTGTGATTTAAAATGAATAAGTATTATATTTATTGATTTACTTTATTTTTAATGATACACGTCGATATTATTGTATTTTTAAATTTTAATTTGAGAACAGTTATAATTTTATTATTTCTGTTTCTTGGTGTGCCTGGGTATGACCAATAGCTATGCAATTATATTTAATTCTTAGATGTAACAACATAATCTTATCTATTAAACTTATCCTAATGTTCAAAATATTCATTAATTTCGTTTTATAATGCTGAATCAAAATATTAATTTAAATTTATAGTTGACACAAAAGTTGATTTAAGTCGACATTTAGATTGTCCGTTCTTCAATTAATAATGAAATTATAGCTAAATATTACCTTGAAACTGTAGACTTGATTCAATCGTATTTTATGAGAATTTTATAAAATTAATTTCCATTATTGCTTACTTAGATTTAATTAAGTTTCACTTCTACTTTCACAAATTAAAAGCATACGTCTGGTTGCTAAGAGATTTACTGTAAGACTGCCTTAAAGCTATACATTTTCAAACAATGCCGGATTACAATTAATTCACGTCCATCCTATCATCTTTGGTCCTATCAAGTAAAACGCTGCACTGGATTTAATTTTCAACTTTATCAACTCCTATAAACGTGAGTGTACATCCGTACATACATACATACTTTTTTAAATATGAGTTATACAACTAATGTATTATAATATTTGCTTTGAGGTTATAAACTGTTTATAAATACAACCTTTTATCATCAATATATTCGTTTATACAAATTTAAAGAAGAGTTAACCTATCCGTTTAACTTCGGAAACATTCAAACATCTTCGTAAAACATATAAACATATTCGATTATTAATTTTTTCACTATAATATTAATAACTTCTAAATCATTTAATCTATCAATATGAAATAAAACCAATTGAAATATAATATTTTTATCTTTCTTTAAATTTATAATAACCTATATAAATAAAACATTTTAACAAATAGGCGTACAGTTTTATTTAATAATCCTTTTAGTTGTACACATTTACCGAGTTAAAAATACAAGATAGTTTTAATATATTTTAGTATTCTGTACAGAGTTTCATAACATTTGAAGTTTTATTAATATTGGATTAAAACTTGATGTGGAAATTGTTTCCTTGATAATACAGTACAACTTGTCCGGATGTCGAAAAATCCGGATATAGCAAGGTCATTTATAAATAGTCAAAAGGGCCCAAAACAATGAAAGCCATTATTGTTGAATACTATTTTTAGATGTTTCAAGCGGTTTGGACTTGTATTTACTGTACTACAATGTACTATATAGGCTAACAAATTGACGTTCTGTACACAACAGTAGACTTTTGGTAATTAACAGTAAACAATAAAAGAAACCAGTTTACATTGTAAAAACGCAATTTTAATTATTACAGTACAGTAATTAAATATCTAAAGTATGTAGGTACAGTACTGTACTTATAAACACGTTAGCTTTAAAAAAATTACCGTTAGGCCTACAGTTCGGCAGAGTAAAATATAAATTAAGTTTTACTTACAGTACCGTAAAGGAACGCTAATGGCTATATCAGTTTTTGAAAAAAGTAGTGATTTTCGGGGAGAGAGTCATTGTCCGTTTCAAGGTCACAGCCCGCTGAGAATAGACTAGGCGCGGCATTATTCTAGCTGCAACTTTCACTTTTCCACCCCATCCGCCGCACAACCAAAATACAAAAATTTGTTTGGAGATTCAAAGTCAATGGCCTTGCTAACATTCCTTGCTTCAGTTCATTCCTCTGCTGAATTCACTTATTGAAAACTCTCTTACAAATTTCAACATTTATTACACTAATTCCTAATTAATATTTGGTTGGTTTAATAAACGTATAAGGTAGCCTAATTCTTTTGATTGTATGATATAACTAATTACATTTCATGAGAGTTTTAATTAAATAAAAATAGTGCATATTTTATATAGGCCAGTCGGTAAAGGTCAATTTAGACCAAAAGTACCAGTAATTTGCAATACGGCTGAATTTTTTTTTATAAGTACATTAAAGTATGTAGATTAACATAAAAAAAAGTTTACCAGTCTATCGATTTCCCAAAGTCGAAAAAAAAAATCGATTATCATTTTTTTTCGATTATCCTTAATATTTTGAGCTGGGATGAAGATAGAGGAAAATAAAAAATACCACCGTGTAGGGGAGGTATTTTTCAACAAAAAAGGTCATATGTATTTATTTCGTCCGAGCAATGGTTTGTCTGGAAAAAATTCGATAATGCAAGTATGTATTTTCAGGGTGTCTACAAGTCACGCAAGTCACGAAAAGTAACGGAAAACCCCGGATTTTTACATGCGGTCACCGATGTCACCGAAAGTCACGTATTTCATCAATTAGGTCACCGAATTTTGATAATTATTTGTAATCATTATTTTTTTTTTTATTAAGGTTAATTTATTAAAGTAACAGCCTATTTATCTTATGCAGATAAATATGCAGATCATTTGGTTTTCATAATGAGACGTGTGACTCCGTGTGAGTGAATTATTAATATTAATCCAGCTGATTAAACCATAACAACGTAACAAAACTACTGCCACGTAGATATTGTCATTCAACATTCAAGACGAATCATCGTTAGTCGGCTGGTCGATATGTTGGGGGTTATGATTACTGTATCTTGAAATATTTGACAACTCGATATAGAGAAAAGAAACTGAAAGAGTTACCGGTATCGGAAAAAGTAGTTTATTTCTTAATATGTTAGGCCTAATGCAAATTAAAAAATATTAATATTTAAATATATTGCAACCAAATAATGTTTAACATCGTTTTTGGATACAACAAAGTATAACTTTAACGTCTTTCTTTATAACTTTGAGAGAAAGTAACCTGCAATCGGCTACTTTCGATCACGGAGTATTCCGTTATTGCGTTCACGGAGGCAGTGTTCGGCTTTCGGTTAGTTGCTATCTGTGAAGGGAATAGGTTGATAATCGCTTATTAGATGCCTATTGGGTTAGGTTGTGTGTTTACTGTTTAGTTTTGTACGGTTTTTACTGCGGAGTGGATAAGTTATCTATTTATTTATTCAACGTATAAGCCATTTTTTATAAAATATACGTGAAAATAAATATTAAATAGCATAGAAAAGTAATATATTAGAATAGTAATTATATTCTACCGAATATCTCATCGGCGCGGTTTTCAAGGCTAAATCCTGTAACAGTGCGACTACAGTAATATATCTACCTCATTGGTTGCGATCGATGTGTTCGATAATCTTGTGTCACTTGAATGATGTTTTTTTAATTAGTTTTAATAGTTTGAAACTTAGGTGAACAACGTAGGCCTATGTTATAACAAAAATTTTTAAAAACGTGAGTTTTTGTGCACACCAGTGAAAGTGATGTGAATTTACGGCAACATAGTATAGTGTCAAAGTTATAAGTAAAATCAAGAGTGTCTACCCTAGGCCTAGTAAAAATGCTGCCAATGTGACTTAGCCTACGGTATTTGTGCAAGCTAGTGTAAAAGTACAATAAGCTAACTTATTCATTGAACATAGCCTCTGCAAGCCTTAAGATGCCGGGTAAGTGCCATTTTCAGGATATTTGGCTTGATGAAAAACAATGGAAATTATGGCTACGAAAAAGTATCAAAGACAAATTCAGTGCATTTTGTGTTTTTTGCAAAAAAGAAATAGACGTTTCCCATTCAGGTGTAAATGCTATTAAAATCCACCAAAAGGGGAAAAAACATATTACTTTTGAAACAAACTTAACAAGTGGGAAGCAGTTAACCTTACATTCATTTCAACCTAGGCCTACTGCTGTTTCTAGTACAAGTAGGCCTAATACTAATCCTAGTTGTGCAAACATTTCTTTATCTAATCTTAGCGACTCACAAAATGAAGAGCCTAGGCCTAGTGAACTTGCACCCTCTACCAGTAGGCCTACTGCTATATTTGGGGAGAGTAGGCCAAACTTAAGTAGTTTTGTATTATCTGACAGTGTGACTAAAGCGGAAATACTGTGGACGGCTCATTGTGTTAGCACTTACTCATCGACACGTTCAGGTGGAAATGCAGTTGATATATTTCCAATCATGTTTCCTGATAGCCCGATTGCCAGCAGACTTAAGTTGCAAAAGGACAAAATAGCATATAGTGTTACTTATGGGCTTGGTCCACATTTTACCAGTTTAATGTTGGCAGATGCTAAAAGGAGTCCATTTTATTCACTTTCAGTCGATGAAAGCCTGAATGATATCTGTCAGAAACAACAAATGGATGTTATGATCAAGTACTGGGATATGTCTAAAAATTGTGTCAACACCAGATATTTGACTTCGGCATTTCTAGAAAGGACCTCGGCTATTGACCTATTGGGCAAAGTTTTAACAGTAATAAAAGATTCTGAACTCTCGCTTGAAAATTTAGTACAATTGTCAACTGATGGGCCAAATGTTAATTTGAAATTAATTAATGACTTGAAGAGCCACATGAAAGAGACTATAAATGATGGAAAACAAGTGTTAGACATAGGAACATGTTCGCTACATATAGTCAATGGCGCTTATAAGACTGCTCATACCAAAGTAGGATGGAAGCTAAACACATTTCTTCGATCACTTTACAATTTGTTTAAAAATTATCCATCAAGACGAGCAGTTTACTGCCAAATAACTGGCTCCAAAATATTTCCAAAAAAATTCTGTGCTGTTAGGTGGACGGAAAATTCAGAAGTAATAAGGAGATGCATAGAAATGCTCCCACATTTAAGGACTTACTTTGCAAATGTTACAAATCCTCCTGACACTGATAATTTTTCAACTGTGAAAAATTTTATTGTCGAAGATAAAACTTTAGAAGCTAAGCTTCACTTTTCAGCTATGGTGGCAGAGGAATTAGAGGAATTCTTAACATATTTTCAAAAAAATGACCCACTTCTGCCATTTTTACATCAACAACTTTTTATTCTCATGAAAAACATTGGAATGAAGTTTATAAAAAAAAAGGTGATGGACACAGTGACTACATCCGTCAAGTTAAGACATATTGACTTGGATAAAGATGAAAATCTTAGTAGCATGGAATCAGTTGAGATAGGCTTTGGAGCTAGATCGTCTTTGAAAAATGTAAAAGAAATTGATTCTAAGAAATTTAAATCTGATTGCAAACGATTTTTTATATTCATTTTCAAGAAGCTCATGGAAAAAAGTCCCTTAAATAAAAAAATTGTTTTGGGAGCTTCTTGTCTTAATCCAGTCATAATGTATAATGATGTTGTGCGGGCTACAAGAGTAAAAGTGGCAATAGAAGAACTGGTATCCCATTCACAGGTTACCCCCTCTGAAGCAGATATTGTCATGAGGGAATATGTAAAATTTTGTGAAAATTCCAATGTCAATGAAAAGTGTAAGAGTTTTAACTGGAAAAAAGACAAACTAGACATGTTTTTCAGTAACTTATTTGGCTTAATTGGAGAAGAAGAAGTCCACAGACATTTAAAGAACTTCATTTTTAGATTTTTAATTTGCTTCCACGGGAATGCTGCTGTAGAAAGAAGTTTTTCATTCAACAAAAATTTTCTTGTAGAAAATTTGCAGGAAAAATCACTTATTTCCCAACGAGCTCTTCATGATCATGTCAACACTCTTCCAGGTTAGTTTTACTAGCTCATATTTGAATTAGACCTCATTTAGGCCTACATAACAGTTGTAAGCCTGTCATTTGTTTAAAAGAATATTGTGTCTGAAATTGTGTATTATAGGCTCTGCCCTTGGAACATTTTCATTTTACCAGTAAACTATACCTTTATAAAGTTCTGTATTGGTTGTAGGCCTATGCGATTTTTATTATCTTTATTAATATATGAATTTTACCCTGCTACGTTTGAGGTTAAGCCCTTTATAATAACTAAAGATTAGATTTTAAACATATATACTGTAAAGTAGATTTAATTGACTTACATAGCCTAGATCCATTCTAGGTTTAAAACTTAGTCAGACAATTTGTCATAATTAGCCCACTCTTTTTCCAGTTTTCAGACTGAAACTGTAAATTTGTCTATAGGCTACTGTAATAGCCTACTTACCAAATAATATGTGTATTATATGTTAGATTGATACGGTATGCCTCATTTTCAGCGTTTTAGGAAACATTTTGTATTTTCCTGGTCCATGCTAAATGACTAAAGTTTGCAATTAGCCTCCTGACCATATTGTAGTTTCTAGACATTTTTTTTCCTTTTTACTAAATCATTTGTGTATTATATTTTTGTATATTTAGAACAAAATTAGGCTTAATTTTGTGTATTTCTAAATATTTTTTTGTGTTTTTGTCAACATGGCTAAAATTTACAATACACCTCCATAAAATATTTTAGTTTCTAGAAAAGAAATTATTCCCTACTTCCTAATTAATATGTATATTACATTTATGAATATTAATAACAAGATTAGGCCTTTTTGTAATGCCTTTTTGCAAACATATTTGTGTTTTTAAGAAATTTTTTACTCATGGAAAAACAAATTCTAGTTTATAGAAGACACTATACATATTATAGGCCTATAAGATACCCCACAAATTTACACTTGAAAATCCTTTGATATTGTTTAGAAACACTAATTTTGAATATTGACATTTTTATAAATGTTTTAATACTAGAAGGTAAATTTTTGCTATTTCCTAAAAATTACTACTGTATTTTGTTTCCCCATAAACATATTTTTTTTAAATTATAACTTTTTTTATTGTTTCTTGTAGAAAATTATTTTGTATAGCCTATCTTGGATTTATTATGCAATTTTTTTTGACATTTTCCAAAGAGCCAACTTTTGACATTTCCATTTACCAAAATAGTTTTTTTCTATTTGTGACACAATTAATTTGTGTGTGGTAATTGTTCTAAAAAATCAAATACAAAGAAATGTCCTCTGTACTTTTCTAAACACGAAAATGTATGATAGTATATACTTTACTAAAATGGATTAGATTATAGAGGTGTTTAAATGAATGATTATGAGGTGATGAGTGTTCGAGTAGTAAAATAGTGCCTGTCAGTATAGAAATTTTTAACTGTCAGATGGAGGTTAAATAATAATAGGAAAATCCTAACCTAACAACCTACTATACTACACTATTTCTCCTATCAAAAATAAATATAAAATAGACTAATTTTAATTCTATGTAGGCCTATTGTAGCCATGGTCCATTCCCTTTTTTAGTTTTTTAGTAGGCCCAGAGTATAATATGTCATGAAAGGTTGCAGTAGCTTATAATATTATGTCCCTTACGAATGTAGTAGGACCTATGTGTATAGTTTAAAGTTACTGTACATCAGAACTTTGATTTTTTAGGGCGATTGTCATCATTAGTAATTACTAAAAAGATGATACACGACTTCAGAAACTCCTCTGCAAGAAGGGTAGAAGATTTAAAAAGGAAAAAAGAAATGGAAGACGCTGAATCAAAGGCAAATAAGAGAGCAGCAAAGGAGATTAAAGAGTTAAACATTAAAAAACAAAAACTAATTGAAGAGAAGAATGAACAATTACATGACATAGATACAAAAATTAAAGTGCTTAAAGAAAAACAGTGATAGGCCTAAGTTGTTTTAGCTACAGTGTGTTTGGGTGAATTAACTGCACAGTGTTTGTTGTATAGTACATTTTGTGTTTTATAAATTGTATAGGCCTAAGTAAGTTGTGTAAATTTATAAATTTGAACTCTGTTTACCTCAAGGGCCTAAATGCTAAATTCAATGATCATTCATCATTAAGGAATTCACTCTAAAAATATTTTAAGGTAAGATTCGTTCTAAGTGAAGTGTGATAAATTTGTACCACGTATGACTAGGATAGTATATGGTATCGCCATCTTGTTGCATCTTTGTCCTAATATTGTAGTATTTATTGGTTGATATTAAGGCTACCGTATATGAATGATATAAATGATTTATAGTTTAGTTTTGCAAAATTATTATTATTATCATTTAATAAGTAGCCTAGGCCTACAGCACATTAGAAAATTAAGCAGTTATAGATTCAGAAATAAATTGACGCAAGGTTAGTACGTAGGTTTACAATCAGTATTGCGCGGCAATAAAGCTCTGCGCTTGCCTTATAAAGGTCACACATTTTTTATTTTTAGGTCCCCAAAAGTCACCAAAAGTCCCCTATTTTCATATTCCAAAATTTGTAGACACCCTGATTTTGCAGCAGGGGAAATCATTAATAGGGGACATCTTATTCATATATGAAGCGTTGATTCATTATAAATTGGCCGAATTTTAATATATCGAATTGAAACTTGACTTAGGAGTTAAAATATATATTTTAAACATTTATGCTGAGTCTCAGCTTGTTATCTTGAAAATTACCCGATCTAGAGCCACTTGACTTATTAATGGGTTTCTCGATTTTAGGAGTACCGGACCCACCAATTCATTTTAAACAGTTCCAGTTTAGAAAATTTTCAAAATATCAACCTGAAAGTTTTTTTACAAGTTAAATATATATATTCAAACAAGTTCAAGGAGTATAAACCTTTTTCATTATTTACTTTTAAAAGCACAAGTAAATTAAAAAAGTATAATTTTAGACCTTTTTAGATTTTTCATCAAAACGCTTGAGTTGATCAGCTGCAGATTAGTCATTTTTTTAAATATAGTTTTTAAAATAAGTATAGCAAAAAACAATTGTATTTGTAACTTCTGTACCAATTTTTAAATCGATATGTTCTAAAATGTCAAAAATGGAGTCGTTGAATCCAAAAGTGTTATAGTTAAAACGAGATAGGTAAAACAGAAGACTATTAATTTTCAAGCGCCTCGTTTTTAAAAATAACAAGAAAAAAATCGTTCATACTTACTAAGAATATTTATACTGGTGTACTCAACTTGTAAAACAAATTTGGTGTTGATATTCCAAAAATTGACGAAACTGGAATAGATTGAAATTAGTTCGTGGGTCCGGTACTCCTAAAATCGATAATCGAAATCGACTCATAGATCGGGTCATTTTCAAGATAACAAGCTGAGACTCAGCATAAATGTTTAAAATATATATTTTAACTCCTATGTCAAGTTTCAATTCGATATATTAAAATTCAGCCAATTTAGAATGAGCCAACTCTTCATATATGAATAAGATGTCCCCTTTTAGTGATTTCCCCTGCTGCAAAATACATACCTGCATTATCGAATTCTTTCCAGACAAACCATTGCTCGGACGAAATAAATACATATGACCTTTTTTGTTGAAAAATACCTCCCCTACACGGTGGTATATTTTATTTTCCTCTATCTTTATTTCAGCTCGAAATATTAAGGATAATTGAAAAAAAAAATGATAATAGATTTTTTTTCGACTTTGGGAAATCGATAGACTGGTAAACTTTTTTTTATGTTAATCTACATACTTTAATGTACTTATAAAAAAAATTCAGCCGTATTGCAAATTACTGGTAGTTGTAACCTATACCGACTGGGCTAATAGGCCTATTTTAACCTCTAGTCTAGAGTTTTGTTTAAAATGTTTGTTTTTTTATTATTTTGCCAAAAGGTGAGTTTAGTTTAATTATTTATTACTACTAGTATTTTGAAGGATTAATAATAATTTGTTTTAATATATATAAAAGTTTCAAAATTTATATGTTTATAAAATGGTACTTATCTTGTTGAAAACTAATTTTGAGGTTATACCAAATTTAGGCTTTGTTTACATTTTGTATATTTGAATTATCTTATTTCCTTTTATATGTTAATAGAAAATGTTACAGTATTATCCGGCTGGATAGTTTTTACGATCATACCGTGATCCATAACATCGATGTTGAAATGAAGTTGTTCAGCCGTTCTGAGGTGTTGCCAAATGTTACACATGTTTTATAAAGTCACTGAAACGAGTATTTCATTGTTGCAGGTATATAGAATTAACAGTCAGGCTGGATCCTAATGCTTTACCACCTGAATGCACACCAAACATAGACGGACCTACTGCGGAATCTGTACCTAGAGAACAAACAATGCACTCTTTCCACACATTATTCTGCAGAAGATGTTTTAAATACGATTGCTTCTTGCATCGTAAGTTTTATCTTGCTCTTTCTGGGCCATACTTAACATGTTGTGAATTTCGCGTAAGTTACAATACGTCTCCCTGCTGATGTTTTTGCAGACGACGGTCTTTTTTTTTTAGGAAATAGAGTACCTAATGCTGATAACGTAAGCACATTGAGTGACTGATTGAATGTTGAAGTGTGAGTTCAAACTAGGGATGTTTAGGCTTTGTTTTTTATTGTTTTATGTCAGTTTTTTTTATCAACAGTAAATATACAATTTTATATTTAGGTTGATGGTATTTTTTTTTTTTTTTGGTTTGTAAATTTATATATATATATTAAAGGCCTAATTAGTGGTTAATGGAAACAACTTTATTGAGTGTGCTGTTAAAATAATATATTTATTAGATGAGAAGATAATTTCACTAAACAAATCTGCAGTTTTAAAAAATAATAGCAACATTCAGTTCTGTAGAAAACTCTTATACAACTTTTAACTGAAAACAAAAACACATTTTTTATAAAGCTAAGATATTAACCATTTATATTCTGTGTTTGGGATTATTTTTTGTAATTATTGTACATTATAATCACAGGTTTAACCAAATATAGTTTATCTAGTATTATACTTTTACTTATTTCCATATACAGTAGAACCTCAATTATCCGAAGTAATTGGGACCGAGCAGAACTCGGATAATACGGTAAGCCGTGAGAAAACTAATGAGGTGGGAGGTCCCGCTTCATTTATGAGTGATAAATGATTTTCATCTATTTTATTTGACTTTAGATAATATAGTTTTAAATAAACAAAGAAATTAAATTACAACTGAAAAAACATGGATTAAGATAGGAATTTGAACCCAGGACCTTTACCATTCCATGGTAACAAGCGTAACCACGGAATGGCAAAGGTCCTGGGTTCAAATCCCGGTCTTGTTCTATGTTTTTTCACTTGTAATTTAATTAAATTAACCCTTGCTGAGGAAGCGTGTAAGCAGAAATTATTACAAGTTAAAAATAAAACAAAGAAGGTTTGATAATTACACAAATGAAAGAAATTAGATACTGTAAGCTACTGTAATATAAACCACAAAGATAATGCCTCTGAAGTTTTTTCATGTTCGCTTTTTTCATTGATTGTCTAGCCTCTTCTTTATTTGAATTCTGTTGAGATACCCACTCTTCAATTTCGTCTCCGATCCCCAACAGTTACTTCCCCAACATCTAAATCACTTGCCACTTTTCCTATTGAACCAACTCCGTCTAATCGTTTCCCATTTTTGACTTAAAAGATAAAACAACACGCTTTTGCTTTCCAATCATAACGACACTCTCATTCACTAAGTTTTAACACCTACACCGACTAAAAAAAAAAGAACAAAATACAGTAGCAGGGGGAAGGATGGTGGAGTACTAAATACAAAGCCGCGAGAAGGGGAGTGGAAACTGGCCCAAGACTGCTTCGTCATTCACTACACTACCTATCCGTTACATGTCACCTATACCATTGCGTTGGGTAAGGTACGGAAATTTTTTCAGGATGTACAAGGCAAATGATAGTTTTGTTTTCTTTCTGTTCAATCTAACATCTAACACAAAAGTTTTTATTAATTTACTTATTGAGAAATCCTCTCAAGCTATGAGTTCTTTATCAAAATCAATTCAGTTAACTTCATTTGTGCAGAATTAATTTTGACAAAAGTTTTTTAATTTGCCTCGGTTAATACGGTAACTCGCATTACCGAGGTTCTACTTTACATAAATGGCAAAATTTGTAGCTAATTACGAGTTAATAGGCTCATAACATTGAGCTGTTTAAATATTTGATGTTAACGAAGCCGAATGTAAGATTGTTTGACGAATGATAACAGATATATTGGACGTTCGTCTGTGTTTTCAGGCCTTAAAGTCCACCATCCAGGCCCTAATCTACAAAAAAGAAAAGGACCAGATTTGAAACCTTTTTTAGAACCGTGCGGATCTGATTGTTATATGCATTTGGTAAGTTCCTGTGATTTATTTTATTTAGTTTACTAGCCCATTTAAGTTAGTGAATCTGGCGGTTAGTAGTTCAAATATAAATTCAAAACTAAAATGTTTCTTCCGAATTCAGAACTACTCTATTTGAAACAAATAATAACTACCTAAAAAGTAGCTATAATTGTTTGATCTTACAGCAATGTAATGGTCATATTTTCATCTCTATAAAATACAAAAAATTTTATCCAAGAAATTTATGCTAGACATATTTCTTATTTAGTACAATAATCTTATCTCAAACATTACACACTGCAATTAAATTAGTACAATCTGCCAAATCACTCCCTTCAATATCTGAAATGTCTAATAAATGGTACTTCTTAAAAGGTATAAAATCTTTTTACAGATTCAATATTGTTCCTATTAAGAGAGTTAAAGTGATTTTTCAGTTTTTAGCGTATTTTTATAGGAACGATGAGCTATTGCAGTGACTCTTATGGTGAGCCCTAAGGTCGGGAGTGGTCAATGAGCACCGGCGATGGTCCCTAGAACACTTTTTGGGGTGTCGTTAAAAATGTTGTGTATATATGTGTTCACTGCATTTACGTCCAATTTGGTACAGATGTTGCTTTTTAAGTCGGACGAGTTCGTTAGCCATAAAATCCAATATTCGGAAGCATATTTTTTTAGATTTTTTTACTAGAATGAATTTTTTGGGGTTTTATCTAAAAAATATGTATAGGAGATTATTCTGCACATTTTGTTTTTTACCACGGCCCTGTAGCCCATCTGGTTCCCCCAAAATCGATCAAAACTTAACCCTGGAACTGGCATAAGGCCATGCATGGCCTTCTCTCAGGCGCAGAACGCAACAATTTCACACATTTGTGAAAATTTGCATAATCGATAATTTAACCCACTTAGAATCATCCAATCGTTATAAAACTGGCATCATTGGAAAGGAAATGAATTAAACTTTAATTTTTGTATTTACAACTTTTTCGTAAAACGTATATTTACATACGTAATCACCGTTTTAAAATATGCACATCGGTCTACAGTTCTTTCCGTGCGCGAATCTCCATACAATTATTGTACTGTTATTTTCCACTTCTTCAACGTTTAAGACCATCTAAACTAATATTTCTTTGGCAATTATAACGATACCATTGGATTCGTCAAGATTTTATCTTTCTGTTGGTGTCTTCCAATCAGATGTCACTATAACATTAGTAATTTTAATAACAATTACTGTAAACCCTTGCGATTGGACGTTTCTCAACCAATGAAACAGCCCATTTGTCAACGGATATTGTTATGGCACCGCCTTATGTTTTGACAGATATCTTTACACCATTTTGTAGAGCAAAGTCTGAAGTTTCAAACAGTGGGAAGTAATCCAGAAATAACCGGTTTTTTGTTCGTCTAGACAGCAGTGGAAAGTACATAATTAGGGCATTCTGGTGAGAACGCCTAGCGCGTGGGTTCTCACGGTGTTTATATAACGCAGCTGCCCATAGCATATCGACTGATGTCATTTTGTTATTCAAATAAATATAACTCAAACACTTTTGTGAACTAAGGAAAGACAAGTATACCGTTCTTTTCTTTGATTTATCCTCTACACTTTGTTATAATAATATTTCATTTTTGGGCAAAGCATATATTAGTAAATGACGTTACAATCTAGGCCTAGGTTTGTTACCAGTCGTGTACTTGGAACATAAAAACTGTTCAAAATAAAAAATTTTCAAAATAAAAAATTTGAAATTGATAAATGTTTTTATACAGTTCTATTTAGAACTAAATTACAAAACTTTTTTACATTTATGAAAAAAATTACAAAAAATTTTTACTACTTTTTATGTAGGCCTAAAGTTGAACTTTTTCCTTTCGTTACTGAACATTTTTTGTTTCTTGAGCTAATAACTTTTACAATTTCAAAATAAACTAATTTTTAGTGGCATATTTGAATTCTTTGAAGTTTCTTCTACAAAAAAGCTATTGAACACTTTTGGATTGGGGTTAATTTACTATTTTTGGCGAATTTTTAAAAATATGCTTGCAAAACGCTAAAAACGGGCTGGCCAATTTTAGCTTTAACCATGCCTGTTCTAGGGTTAAAATACCATAAAAGTACCCAGTTCAAATTCACGTAGAGGATTTTACCAGGGGGGGGGGGGCATTTTCTGATCCGAGGCCGACGGCCAGGATACAAACTGCGAGCTAAGCGAAGCGCTCTGTAATAAAACCAAGGTCAAGATGTAAACTGAGCCCGAGGCTGAGGTGCAAACAAATTCTACTATTTTGCACACACAGCCAGCTGTTCAGCGCCTTTGTGAGTAGGCCAGTTTCCCAAATAATTGGTTGAAACCCTAAAACGTATAAATTTAATTCTGGAAATTCGCTCAACCGATATCAGATGTTCAGCGGCGTGGTTGATTCTAAAACCATTTCCAATTTCTACCTACCTTTGTCCAATATTTTCCATTAACATGTTTTATTTGCCTTAAAATCGCAATATGCACATTATAAACAATTATTTTATTTTATTTTGCTTCATTTATCATGCAGGATGGAATGCGTGAAAAACTGGCGGCAATGACGGCTCAACAGTCTGTAAAGGAGGATGTAGACGGAGGTCAAGAAGACTCGAACCATCAAAGTGCTTCGAGTAGCGTGAGCAAAGTGGAGACTAAGAGGGAAGATACCAACGGGCTACCTCGTAAAGTTAGAAAACAAACATCAGTTGATTCTGGAAATGAAGCAAGTTCAGAGGATAGTAATGACAGCAAAGGTATGTGTAGTTGGCTGTGATAAGTAAAGTTCAGGCTTCTCGTAATCCAAAGACATACCCTAACAATGTATAGTAGCTGCTTGTATATTCGTAGACGCTGAGAAGAATGATCAAGTTGTCAGTTTGTAGGTAAATGAGCAGTTCTAATCGTTTTTTAAAAAAATAAGATGCTCATGTTCATACAGTAATCCATATTACAAATTTACAAATGAGCTCCAATTATCCGTACCCCCAATTTTCAGGATTGATTTGGGAGGGAAAACGAATAAAAATGGCAGAGTGCTGGTAGTTTTAAAAATGATTTACTTATCATTTTAACACCCCTGATGAATAAAATCTAAGAATGTATTAATGTTCAAGATTTGCTTACCATCCAATAGATAAAAACCTATAAGCAAACTCTTATTCTTCTAGTTCGGTAGCATTTGTAAATGCCAACCATTTGGCTAATCTAACTAATTGTTAACTATTTCAGAGTACAGACAAGAAGAGAGTGGAGATGGCACGAGTACTGGAGGGGAACCTATGACCACCACGACATCCTTTTCTCTGTTGCGACTAATGGGAGCAGAAACCAACAGAGAATGGACGGGAAGTGATCAGTCGTTGTTCCGTGCTTTACATAAAGTGTTTCTCAACAACTACTGCGCTATTGGTCAGGTTATGTTGACCAAAACATGTCAGCAGGTAGATAATGGTTCATCAGATTTGTAATTTTAGAATGATTAACTATTGGTAAAAATATGAATGTAATTTGTTTCCATTTGACCCAATAGTCTTAACTGGAAACATTTTACATGACTATTGGACTTACCATAAGTGGCGGCCTAGTTTTGAGAGTTTTATTTCAAATTCTGTCAAAAATACACGCAAAATATATTGTGTAGCCCATCATTTTATTTAAAAAAATATATAATATAATATTTCTGTACACTTTAAAAATATAAATATAATGCTGCAATACCTTTTTTTTGGTTTGACTGTTTAAAAGTCGTAAACTAAACTTGGAACATAATTAGATAGTTCTCAAATAAATTAACTGTTGACTACATTCCAGGCATTATAATGGCAGGACCAAGTGGAAACAATTGGGTTTTGATGCAAATTGAGACCAAGAAAGTGGTAGTGATTTGGAAGTTAATTACTATGAAAATGGTCATGAATGTTTTAGCGATAAATACAATGACAATGTAGGTCCAATAAATAACACTCATTATTTAGGCCTTGGTTTATAAAATGATTGGGTAGATCTGGAAAAAGAATGGTTATAAAACATGTAAATATTAATATAATTTAAAGTTTTTGAAATTATCATTTAAGAATGGACTAAGATTTGTGTCAAATCATTGGTATTAATTCAAACAGATAAATTACATTAGTTTTTTTTTTGTGTTGGAGTATCCTTGCTTTTTACATAGTTCGATTGTTCACTGTTATAAATTAAATGTTAAAATCGTTATAGAGTTTAATAAGTATCAGTGTACAATCGATTGGTTGATTTAACTCAAACGTGAACATCTTACTTCTGTGTAAGAAAGGGCGTCTCATCAACGATTTGAATAAGTATGAAATCTACAGCACTGTAAAAGCTAAATCGCTGTTTCTCCTAAATGAGGGCATACTGTAACAATTATGGCAAGAAGGATTAGTCTGATGTGTAATTTAAAGTAAATAATTGTACACTTAACTGTAGGCTACAGAATGGAATTTAAAATAAAATTATTGTTTTCTTAAAAACAATATACACCAATTTCAAGTAAAAACTATTATATCTTATTATTGTTATATTATATTATACTAATTAAAATAATAGGCGTTGATTACAAAAACAGCACTTGTCAAAAAAACTTAATTTTCAGGAAATACAAAAAACTGTATATTATGAGTATGACTGAAAGCTGTAAGTTTGTTTTTTTTACCATAAATATACATGTTGTTAGCATATTTTTAGTTTACTTTTCATTTTTATTCCTTTAGCAGTTACACAATAAAATATTAAAATATGTTTGACAAGTGCTGTTTTTGTGGAAATTTTTTCAAAATAATATGTATGCCTCACTTTTTATATGTTTTATTACTGTTTCATAAACAATAAATTCAAAAGTAAAACAAGAAATATCTGTACCATTTATTTAAATATTAATAGTGGTGGAATTTAGAATAAAATATTGTTAATACTTCTGAGGTTATGGTTTTGAGTGGATGGTGCCAGTAACAAAATTCTTGCAAAAACAACACATGTGTCTGACATCAGCTGTTTTTGTAAGAAACCATTATTGACAAGTGTTGTTTTTGTGGAATTGCACTATTTTCAACATTATATTACAGAGGACTTGTGTTGTTTTTGTGAGAAATAACTAATGCAGAACATCCACAGGTTGGGCAAGTAATAAAAATTCCCTTTATCTCAATTTAGATTTTTTTTGACAAGTGCTGTTTTTGTAATAAACGCCTCCGAGTGTCTGTTGGCCTAAGCCAATCAGAATCGTGTTCCAATTTCAATGTCTTTTTCTATGGTACTAAAACATTCTCTTCAGACTTTTATTTTTTTTATTTATTTATTTTTTTTAATACTATTTCTGTAATATTTTAATATCCTCGGTCATATTTTAAGTGAGATAAAATGTGTATACATATGTAATATATCCATAGGCCATACTTATTCCATTCATACTTGTCTGGTATTTTCATAGTTAATGAAATTCTATCGCTGTTTCTGTTCATGGCCTATAAAAGGTATTGTGACATTCTCGTCTTATTTCGATTGAATTCTATTTATCTCTTGCCTTTGCTTCAGACCTATTTATTATTATAGATAACTCAGGTTTTTTACGGTTATTTTTAATATGGATGATATAACGACTTATAATTGGTGAATTGTTGGATTTACGTTTTTGTGTGACTGGAAGTGGTGAAAATCGTGGCCATTTCATAGTTTAATATATACATTGTAAAAATCTTGTAATACATGTGAGTTTCAGGGTTTTTAAACATCAAAATAGTAGTATAACGTAAAAAGGGTCATAAGGTAAATTTTGG